>JAOWBW010001540.1:0-73726 GCA_026119855.1 Campanula takesimana | reverse complement strand
AAAGTGAAACTTGAGGGGCCTACTGGTCATTCTTTGAAACTTGAATGTATATCAACTTCTTAGTTGCCTAGGGAAATCATTTCACCCAAATCATTACGTTGCTCTTCCTCTGTTCTGAAAAGCTAGGTTAGAATTTTCCCTATTCCCGACTCCTCGAGTTTATTATCCCTCCCTCCGTTCTTGATTCCGATCCCGGATTAATATTCGTGGCGTTGAATAGAGCGTTCCAGGCCGAACAGAAATAAGTTTTGGTCAACTTGAATTTTGACTAGGTAAGTTATTAGATCCCCCTTACTTGTAATAACATGCATAAATGTTATTCTCAATACTTGTGATTGTTAATTTTGTGTTTGGGGTGATTTTTGTGGTACTTGTAAATTTGGGACAAAAGGGGTAAATTTCCCCTGTGTAAACTAATGAAGGAAATGAAAGAATTGGTTTTAAGCTTGTTTATTATTTTGGGGGGTATGTTAAAATTGGTTAGTAAATGTTACTCCTACGTTTTGGAACGGAAAATAGTTCAACCTGGGAAAGAAATGGGAATTTCGCATTTTAGTCCACTGTGTGCGACCGCACAAAAATGAGTGTGCGACCGCACATCTTCTGAAGGATTTTCAAAGAAATTGACATGCTTGTGTGCGGCCGCACAGTCCATTGTGGGCGACCACACAGTTGTCTGAAAAACAAAGATTTTGTTTAAAGTTTGTATAAAGTTGGAAGTAACCCTAGTTAAGGTATATAACCTTAATATAAGATGTCCTAGCAAGTGTTGTGATTACTTTAGGGGCATCAGACTTGGTCTTAACCATGTATACTCATTGAATTAAAATGAGAACATAGGTATAAGAGTAGTATCTCTTCTTTATGTCTGAAAGTGCTATGAACAAGCACTAATGTGTTATACTTGTTGTGAATCCAATGATTGTGCACCTTAGAGGCATTAGCATAAGGTCTTAGACTTGAACATCCTAAGAGTAGGATTGGGATTTGGTGAGAGTAAATGTATAACTCTTATACTTTTTGAATGTCCAAAGATTGGAAGTTATAACTTGAAGTATAAGACATTAAAAGCTTGTACGTGATTTGAATATCCAAAGAATTGGATTAAGACTTGAATATAAGATAATAAAATCTTGTACTTGACTTGACACCTACATATGTATGGTAGTGAACTAGAAAGTGCTATAAGTAAGCACTAACGTGTATGAGACATGTTCTTGTTGTGTATGTGCAACATTGCATACATTTTCTTGATACAAGGTGACTTCTTGATTACTTGAAGCATGTTCCTTGTTGAGCTAGTCCACTACATTTGGATTAGTTCTTCTCCCGTTGTTCAAGTAAATATCTACTTTGTACTTTCTTGTGTGAGTCCAGCTGGTTCTCCTTGCTTGTTCGAAAATGTATAGGTTCACGCTTGTCGCGAGAGCTGGGGTTTAAGTGACAATCGGGTCCCTATGTATTTCCGCCCGACCCCTTACTACCGGCCATAGTAAGGGCATAGCTTCCTTAGTTGGAGCAATAAGCCTGACTTAAGTGAATGCTAAATTCCCGTCCCGAACACCTCATGAATAATCATGAGTACTGATATTGAAATGACACTGGTTACCGGGTCTTCTGATATATACTGAATAATCAGTTCCTGTTATTGATCGTGATGTCAAAGTAATACAAGCTTCGACAACAATGGTATTCTTGGGAGGAATAAGGAAGGAAGCAATATCCTTATAACTTGCTTGTTTAGCCTTATGTGCTACTTGATGAGTGGATTATCCTCTCATATACTTGTTACTTGATGATACTTGAGATATGATTATTTGAGTATATACTTGAATTGCATGATAACATGTCATGTAGTTGCATCTAATAGCTTACTGAGATTTATCTCACCCTTTATTTGCTTCCCCCCCCCCAGGAAAGGAAGGATAGTGCGCAGTGAGGCTCGACATAGTTGGGAGCTTGCTTCGCAGGTCGTGATTATTTTGGCTTGTGTCCTTTTACACTTGGTGAGGACGATGTATTATGGGTTTTGTAACTCCTTATGTTGGGGTAGACAGATCTTGTTGTCACTAGACATCTTGTATAGTACTCTTAATGCCAGCTTGTGCTAGGCATGTTTCCGCTGTGTATGTATTAAGTTTGGTTTTAAATTTTCTGGTCTAGAACTCGTGTTGTGAGCTAGTATAGCTCCTTACTCTAGAGTATATATATCATGTCCGTTTGTTAACAAATGTCATTAAGTTTCTTGTTAAGTTTCTTGTTTCCCCGTTAGGCACTCCCATCCAGGTTCGAGGTTCTATTAGGGAATCCCGGACCTGGGGGCGTGTCAGGTTGGTATCAGAGCTACCCTGGTTTAGCTACCCTGTTTAGCTACCTTGGTTTGCTCTAAGTCTGGATAGGGTCTATGGCCTAGGTATGGGTGAGTCTTGGGGTGTTATTAATAACGCTGAGTGTTTTACCTACAGGTACAATGAGTTCTGAAGGTACTAGTGGTAGTAATCAACTGAGATCTATAACTCCTCAAGAAGAAATGGTTGATAATGTTGACTGGGATTATCCTAATCGCCTTACAAGGTTCTTGAAGCTGAAACCTCGCAGTTTTGACGGGGAATTTGATGCTAAAAAGGCAGAGGAGTGGATTGAAAGCATTGAGAAGATCTTTACAGCCTTGAGATGTGCAGGTGGTGATAAGGTAACCTTTGCAACCTTTAAACTTGAGAAAGCCGCTGAACATTGGTGGCAAGTGTTGAGTAAAAGCTGGGAACTGGAAGGTGTACCACAGACATGGGAGAATTTTCTTAAAGCATTCAAGTCACAGTTTATTCCAACAGTGGTCCAAGATAGAAAGGAGATGGAATTTCTTAATCTGGAGCAGGGAAGTCTGACCGTGGGGCAATACTCAACCAAGTTCACAGAATTGGCCAGGTATTGTGATCATTTAGTTCCAAACGAAGCCAAGAAGGCACAGAGGTTTGTTAAAGGGTTGAGGACTGAGTACAGGAAGCAACTTCTTTCTCTACAACTCACTAGCTATCAGCAAGCATGGAGAAGGCTATACTATTGAAAATGATATTGAAGAACACAAGGTGAAGTTGGGAACAACCATGACTGGTCGTGTATCAGAGAAAACTCAGGGATCTGCTTCTAAAGGTGGTAAATCTGGCCGCCAAGATCGTCGATTCCGACAGCCAACTGAAAGCAAAGGTAGTGTATCAACTGGTTCGAGGACAACAGTCCAAGGTCCCAGGAGAGTATGTGGCTATTGTTCAAAGAAGGCCATTCTGAAGACAAGTGTTGGCTAAAGCAAGGAAAGTGTATAGTGTGTGGTGAAGCGGGGCACTTTCCTAAAAATTGTTCTAAAAGTAAAGTAAATCAGTTGGGAGTACAAGTCAACCAGCCTCAGGTCTAAAGAGAGATAGTGGGGGTCGACCAAAAGTTCAGGGTCGAGTGTTTGCTTTAGATCAGCGGGTGTAGCTGAGTCTTATGGCGGTTATAGGAGGTATTATATTACTTTCTAGTACGAGAGCGCGAGTCTTGATAGATAGGCTCATCTCATTCTTATGTGGCATCTCATTTTGTGTCGCATTTGCATGTTCTTCCTGATTCTATGCCTTATGTGCTAGAAGTATCTTCCCCTATGGGAGATTGGCATGTTTACTTCTGAGGTTTACAAGAAATGTGAGGTTCTGGTGGGTGATCATTCCCTTCTTGCCGACCTAGTCGTGTTACCTATAGGGACTTTGACGTGATTCTTGGCATGGATTGGCTATATGTGCATCATGCATCTGTTGATTGTTATAGGAAAGTAGTAACTTTTTCTATTCCTGGTTTGCCTGATTTTTCCTTTGAAGGTGATAGGCCTTTATGTGCTATACATGTTATTTCTGCTTTAAAAGCTAGAAAACTTTTATCTCGTGGTTGTGCCGGGTATCTCGCATGTGTCTTGATCAGAGTTTATCTGTTCCCAAGATGGAGGATATTCCTGTTGTGTCTGAATTTTCAGATGAGTTCTCTTCTGAGTATAGCATGCCACCTGATCGAGAGCTTGAGTTCTGTATTGAGTTATTACCAGGTACAGCACCAATCTCTAAAGCACCTTATAGAATGGCTCCAGCTGAGTTAAGAGAGTTGAAAACACAGCTTGAGGAATTGCTTGAAAGGGGCTTTATCAGGCCTAGTGTATCACAGTGGGGTGCACCAGTGCTGTTTGTCAGAAAGAAAGATGGGACTCTGCGATTGTGTATTGATTACAGAGATCTTAATCAGGTAACTATCAAGAATAAATATCCGTTACCTCATATTGATGACTTGTTTGATCAGCTTCAGGGTTCAGTAGTGTATTCGAAGCTTGACTTGAGAAGTGGTTATCATCAGTTGAAAATCAGATCTGAGGATATACCAAAGACAGCTTTCCGTACCAGGTATGGGCATTATGAGTTTATTGTTATGCCATTTGGTTTGACAAATGCTCCAGCTGTATTTATGGATTTAATGAACCGCATATTCAAGCCATATCTTGATTGCTTTGTGGTGGTATTCATTGATGACATTCTTGTGTATTCTAAGTCACGGGCTGAGCATGAACAACATCTCAGAGTAGTATTACAAGTTCTTCGTGAGAAACAACTATTTGCAAAATTCAGCAAATGTGCTTTCTGGTTAGAAGAAGTTTCATTCTTGGGGCATGTTGTGTCTGCTACTGGTATTGCAGTAGATCCTTCCAAAGTTGAAGCAGTTGTAAACTGGAAGAGGCCAACTACAGTGACTGAGATCCGTAGTTTCTTGGGCTTGGCTAGTTATTATCGGAGGTTCATTGAGGGATTCTCCAAGATTGCTACTCCATTGACTAATATGACTCGAAAAGCTATTTCTTTTGAGTGGAATGACAAATGTGAAGCAAGTTTTCAGGAGTTGAAAAGGCGTTTGACTACAGCTCCAGTCTTGGCTTTGCCTAATGGTTCTGAGCATTTCATGTTTTATACTGATGCTTCTAAAGAAGGATTGGGTTGTGTTCTGATGCAAGATGGCAAGGTAATAGCTTATGCTTCTCGAAAATTATCTCCTTATGAAAAGAATTATCCTACTCATGATTTAGAGTTGGCTGCGATTATTTTTGCTTTGCATAAATGGAGGCATTATTTGTATGGGACCAAATTTGAAGTCTTTACCGATCATAAAAGTTTGAAGTACTTGTTTTCTCAGAAAGAGCTTAATATGAGACAACGTAGATGGATGGAGAAATTGAAGGATCATGATTGTACTATCCTTTATCATCCAGGAAAAGCCAATGTTGTGGCAGATGCACTGAGCAGAAAGACTTATATTTCTTGCCTGATGATTCGTGAATGGAAGATGTTTGAAGATTTGTGTGATTGGAATCCTTGTGAATCAAATCATGGAGTTATGTTTGCGAATATAAAAGCTACTTCAGATTTACTCCAACAGATCAAAGAAGCTCAGGTAGTTGATTCTGAATTGCAGAAAATAATTAGTGGAATGAATGAAGGAAAGCAACCAGATTTTTCTTTTAATAGTGATGGAATTCTTACCTTCCGAAGTCGAGTTTGTATTCCAGTTGATTCTGAGATAAAGAAGAAAGTTCTTGAAGAGGCTCACAAAGCCAAGTATACTATTCATCCTGGAAGTACTAAAATGTACCAAGACTTGAAGAAACATTTCTGGTGGAACAATATGAAAAGAGAAATTGCTGAATATGTTTCCAAATGTTTGACTTGTCAACAAGTAAAAGTGGAACATCAACGTCCAGTAGGTTTGTTGCAACCATTGGAAATTCCGGAGTGGAAATGGGAACATATTACTATGGATTTTGTGACTGGTTTGCCACGTACCAGACGAGGCCATGATGCTGTTTGGGTTATAGTGGACAGGTTGACTAAATCAGCTCACTTCTTGTCTGTTTCCATGGGATATTCATTGTCTCAGTTGGCATCTTTATATGTTCAGGAGATTGTCCGACTGCATGGAGTTCCTGTGAGTATTGTATCTGACAGAGATCCTCGTTTTACTTCTCGATTCTGGCAGTCTCTTCAGGGTGCTATGGGTACTAAATTGAATTTCAGTACAGCTTTTCATCCTCAATCTGATGGGCAATCTGAGAGACTTATACAGATTCTCGAGGATATGTTACGTGCTTGTGTTATTGATTTCAAAGGCAGTTGGGATACTCATCTTCCTTTGGCTGAGTTTGCTTATAATAACAGTTTTCAGTCTAGCATTGAAATGGCTCCATATGAGGCTCTTTATGGCAGAAAATGTCGATCTCCTATATGCTGGGATGAAGTGGGAGAAGCTAGACTCTTGGGTCCTGAAATGGTTCAACAATCAGTTGAGAGTGTGAAACTTATTCGAGATAGATTGCGTACAGCTCAGAGTAGACAAAAGAGTTATGCAGATCATCGTAGAAGGGATCTTGAATTCCAGGTAGGTGACTTTGTATTCTTGAAGGTCTCTCCTCGTAGAGATATAAGGAGATTTGGGAAGAAAGGAAAGTTATCTCCTCGTTATATCGGTCCATTTGAGATTCTTGAAAGAGTTGGGAAGTTGGCTTATAGAGTGGCTTTACCTCCTTCTTTATCTGGTATTCATAATGTGTTCCATGTATCTATGCTTCGCAAGTATATGGCAGATGAATCACATGTTCTTGAATATGAGGCTATTCCATTTCAGCCTGATTTGTCTTATGAGGAACAGCCTGTTGAAATTCTTGACTGGAAGGAGCAAGTATTGCGTACCAAAAGGATTCCTATTGTGAAGGTCCTTTGGAGGAATCATGAAATTGAAGAAGCTACTTGGGAAACCGAGAAAGAGATGCGAGATAAATACCCGAGCCTATTTGAAAACTTTGGTAAGTAAAATTCGTGGGCGAATTTTCTTTAAGGTGGGGAGGATGTAACACCCATCGAATTTCCTGTTAAATATTTGACATACTTGTTAAATACTTGAACTTGCATATTACGTGTTAGTTTTACTTGGCTTAAAGTTTTAACTGCTTTAGAATATTAAGGTGGTTAAATGTCTAGTTTTGACTTTTGGGTCATTTGTGAAATTTTGACTTTAGGGGTCTTTTTGTTAAAAGTGAAACTTGAGGGGCCTACTGGTCATTCTTTGAAACTTGAATGTATATCAACTTCTTAGTTGCCTGGGGAAATCATTTTCACCCAAATCATTACGTTGCTCTTCCTCTGTTCTGAAAAGCTAGGGTTAGAATTTTCCCTATTCCCGACTCCTCGAGTTTAATTATTCCTCCGTTCTTGATTCCGATCCCGGATTAATATTCGTGGCGTTGAATAGAGCGTTCCAGGCCGAACAGAAATAAGTTTTCGTCAACTTGAATTTTGACTAGGTAAGTTATTAGCTCCCCCTTACTTGTAATAACATGCATAAATGTTATTCTCAATACTTGTGATTGTTAATTTTGTGTTTGGGGTGATTTTTGTGGTACTTGTAAATTTGGGACAAAAGGAGTAAATTTCCCTTGTGTAAACTAATGAAAGGAAATGAAAGAATTGGTTTTAAGCTTGTTTATTATTTTGGGGGTATGTTAAAATTGTTAGTAAATGTTACTCCTACGTTTTGGAACGGAAAATAGTTCAACCTGGGAAAGAAATGGGAATTTCGCATTTTAGTCCACTGTGCGACCGCACAAAAATGAGTGTGCGACCGCACATCTTTCTGAAGGATTTTTCAAAGAAATTGACA
Source organism: Campanula takesimana (assembly GCA_026119855.1). Taxonomy (NCBI): domain Eukaryota; kingdom Viridiplantae; phylum Streptophyta; class Magnoliopsida; order Asterales; family Campanulaceae; genus Campanula; species Campanula takesimana. The sequence continues at coordinate 66,007 of JAOWBW010001540.1, read as the reverse complement.
TGCTTGTGTGCGGCCGCACAGTCCATTGTGGGTGACCGCACAGTTGTCTGAAAAACAAAGATTTTGTTTAAAGTTTGTATAAAGTTGGAAGTAACCCTAGTTAAGGTATATAACCTTAATATAAGATGTCCTAGCAAGTGTTGTGATACTTTAGGGGCATCAGACTTGGTCTTAACCATGTATACTCATTGAATTAAAATGAGAACATAGGTATAAGAGTAGTATCTTTCTTTATGTCTTGAAAGTGCTATGAACAAGCACTAATGTGTTATACTTGTTGTGAATCCAATGATTGTGCACCTTAGAGGCATTAGCATAAGGTCTTAGACTTGAACATCCTAAGAGTAGGATTGGGATTTGGTGAGAGTAAATGTATAACTCTTATACTTGTTTGAATGTCCAAAGATTGGAAGTTATAACTTGAAGTATAAGACATTAAAAGCTTGTACGTGATTTGAATATCCAAAGAATTGGATTAAGACTTGAATATAAGATAATAAAATCTTGTACTTGACTTGACACCAATACATATGTATGGTAGTGAACTAGAAAGTGCTATAAGTAAGCACTAACGTGTATGAGACATGTTTTGTTGTGTATGTGCAAACATTGCATACATTTTCTTGATACAAGGTGACTTCTTGATTACTTGAAGCATGTTCCTTGTTGAGCTAGTCCACTACATTTGGATTAGTTCTTCTCCCGTTGTTCAAGTAAATATCTACTTGTACTTTCTTGTGTGAGTCCAGCTGGTTCTCCTTGCTTGTTCGAAAATGTATAGGTTCACGCTTGTCGCGAGAGCTGGGGTTTAAGTGACAATCGGGTCCCTATGTATTTCCGCCCGACCCCTTACTACCGGCCATAGTAAGGGCATAGCTTCCTTAGTTGGAGCAATAAGCCTGACTTAAGTGAATGCTAAATTCCCGTCCCGAACACCTCATGAATAATCATAAGTACTGATATTGAGAATGACACTGGTTACCGGGTCTTCTGATATATACTGAATAATCAGTTCCTGTTATTGATCGTGATGTCAAAGTAATACAAGCTTCGACAACAATGGTATTCTTGGGAGGAATAAGGAAGGAAGCAATATCCTTATAACTTGCTTGTTTAGCCTTATGTGCTACTTGATGAGTGGATTATCCTCTCATATACTTGTTACTTGATGATACTTGAGATATGATTATTTGAGTATATACTTGAATTGCATGATAACATGTCATGTAGTTGCATCTAATAGCTTACTGAGATTTATCTCACCCTTTATTTGCTTTCCCCCCCAGGAAAGGAAGGATAGTGCGCAGTGAGGCTCGACATAGTTGGGAGCTTGCTTCGCAGGTCGTGATTATTTTGGGGCTTGTGTCCTTTTACACTTGGTGAGGACGATGTATTATGGGTTTTGTAACTCCTTATGTTGGGGTAGACAGATCTTGTTGTCACTAGACATCTTGTATAGTACTCTTTATGCCAGCTTATGTGCTAGGCATGTTTCCGCTGTGTATGTATTAAGTTTGGTTTTAAATTTTCTGGTCTAGAACTCGTGTTGTGAGCTAGTATAGCTCCTTACTCTAGAGTATATATATCATGTCAGTTTGTTAAACAAATGTCATTAAGTTTCTTGTTAAGTTTCTTGTTTCCCGTTAGGCACTCCCATCCAGGTTCGAGGTTCTATTAGGGAATCCCGGGACCTGGGGGCGTGTCACTTCCAGCCTCGTAGGATCTAGACTTTCACCAAATGTCCGTCCCGGACTGTGTCTTTTTATTTTTGCAAAGGTCCACACTTGGACATGTATGTACAAAGTTATCTCAATAAAAGAGTCATTTTCATTCTCTTCTCTCTAGACTTGAGATATTATTTGCAATATACTTTTACTCTTGAAATTGCCTTGCTTGTTATGATCAATTGATTGCTACATCCCCAAAATGATGAATTGACTTCTAAGCATCCTAGTCAATGACGACTCCTTAAGGGCGAATGGACCTAACACGAATGAGAAATGCTAAACGCAAACAATTATTCTTGATGTGAATAAATGTTGTGATCAATTGGTATGAAGAAACCATTAATGGCAAGTCTTCCCTCATACACTTCCCCGATGCACAACCCGATACACCTTTCCAAAACCAATTCTTGATGCACATCGAAGGCTTTCCGAGACAGTGAAAAGGCGAGGACATTGTTGCTCGACCACCGAGATTTGACAGTGCTCACACGTGTGCGACCAAGCATAGAGCTTCCCGAAATCTTCAAAGTCAGCCCAAAGTAACAGGCACGCCACCAAGGGGCTACAAAGGAGCCAATGCCCGAGAAAGCGAGCTGGGGATAATAATTACCTCCTCCAAAAAAAAAAAAAAAAAGGAGAAGAGGGAAAGGAAATGAATGTATGGAAAGGAGGAAAGGAAATGGCGGAAAGAAAGGCCCGTTCACACCAAAGAGTTCACCCTAAGAGGTCCATCTCAAGGAGTTCACCGCAAAGCAAAGTGAGCAACAACGTCCTCCGCGACGACATCGAAAGAAAGCCAATTTCAGCAAAAGACGGCCCCCAAAGCCGAACTACGGCGACCTGAGCTCCTCCCCATAAACACCTTTCCCAAAGTAGCCAAGCCTCTCCCCCTTGGTCCCAACAATGACCAATTTACCAGACAAGGACCAATTCCCCATAAACACCTTTTGATCTTGCCATTGATCGAATCTTAATCCTAATTGATCACAACATTTATACATGTTAAGGCTAATTGCTTGTTATAATCTTGATTAATAATGAACATGGTCCGTCCAAGCAATCATTTTGATAATTTTAACCAAGACAAATTTCAAATGTCTCGACAAGTCTTCTTCTCTACATCTTAGGAATGAGCTAAACACTTATGTTCTGTCAAGCAGGGGCTTCCTTCTATTTCATGATACAATTGAGGGACTCTCTCCCGCCTAAATAAATTCCCCTGCATGTTTTCTCCAAAAGACATCTTAAGTCCCCGTCCCATCGAGTCGGCTGGATCACTCATAAAAAAAAAAAAAAAAAAGGCACCAAAAGAGTAGCCCGCTAGGTTGAAAACCCATAAGGGAGGCCTAGGCAAAAGACAGGGTGTGTCATAAAAGACGCAAAAAAGTAGCCCGCTAGGTTGAAAACCCGAAAGGGCGACCTAGGCAAAAGAAAGGGTGCGTCATGAAAAAGGGATGGGTTCCTAACCTCGCTTCGAAGGTCAAAAGATGACATTGGAGCTACGCCGCCATCGACGCTGACAAAGACATGGGGCTACCCCGACATCAATGGTAACAAGGACATGGGGCTATGCCGCCTTTGACGCCAACAAGGACATAGGGATACCCCCAACATCAACGACGAGAAGGACATGGGGCTACCCCAACAACGACGACAAGAGGGTTCTCTACCCCCGTTCACTCCTAAGAAATGGACAGAACTCCAAACGACTTTATGCATAGTAAACCTCGTGGTTAAGTTAAAATCGGAATTTGACTAAAATGCTTCGTTAAAAGATTTGCCTCTAAAAATGAGCATTTTCCAAGATTGACCAAAACAATGTTTCAAGCCAAAGGCTTTTTGATCAAAAAGTGTTTTACCTGTCCCTTCCATATGGCATTGGGCATTTGAGGGTGTGTTTACAAAAGAATGATTTTTCTGTCCCCTTCCAAATTGCATTGGACATTTGAGGGTGTGTTTATAAAAGGATGTTTTTTCCGTCCCCTTCCAAATCGCATTAGGCATTTAAGGGTGTGTTTATGAGAAGAGTGTTTTTCCCGTCCCCTTCCAAATCGCATTGGGCGTTTGAGGGAGTGTTTGTAAAAATAATGTTTTGTGGAAATGTTGTGAAAGGATAGGCGGTCTTTTGACATAAGTCCATTGGAACCTAGTTTTGTCCCGGCAGTCCTTAGGCGGACGTAAGACCAGTTTTTCCAAAGATGGAGTTAACCCGAGTTTTTGACCCGGAGTGGTCGTGATAGGTTAAGAAAACCTTGGTACCCGGAGTGGTCTTGATAGGTTAAGAAAACCTTGGAACCCGGAGTGGTCATTTTACAAAGCCCTTAGGTTTGCCAAAAGAGTGTCAAACCCAGCGTTGTCACGCCAGTCCGAGTGGACGTAAGACCATCCTTGTTAATCAACTATCTCGTAGTTAGAGTTGACCGGAACCCTTGAGCGACCAAAAGAGTGTCCAACCCTTGAAGTGGCCATCTTAGGATGAAGCGTTTTTCTCCGGCAGTCCTTAGTGGGACGTAAGACCAGTTTGCCTTGTCAAACTCCCCAAAGGTGGAGTTGACTCGAATGTTTTGTCCAGGCAGTCCTTAGTGGGACGTAAGACCAGTTTGCCTTGTCAAACTCCCCGAAGGTGGAGTTAACTCGAATATTTTGTCCCGGCAGTCCAAAGTGACGTAAGACCATTCTCCTTAGTCAACCCTCTCCATAGAGCCAAGTTGACCAAATCCAGGCAGTCCTTAGTCAGACGTAAGACCAGTTTGCCTCGTCAATCTCCCCAAAGACGGATTTGACCAAAACCTTAGTCCCCCAAGTGACCTTTTAGGCCGTCCCTGTTGGTAGTGGTGCCCTAGGCACGTTTAATAAACGTTGTAATTGTTATCATTTATTTCATATCAATAAAGAGATGTTTTGATTATTATTGTTGTTCATGTTTACTTATAATAATCCCCGTCCCTAGTACTTGTTAAGCACTAGTATAAAGGCTAAATGGTCATGGGATGATCATGTTAGATTTATGGGTACTTGTTTGGAACAAGGTACTGGACATGACCCGCTCTATGAGATTTATGTCATGGTCTATGTCGTACATATATCTCATATTAGTTATGTCATTTGAATCCTTAGACATGAAGTTATTATAGTCTTCCGCTTGATGAACATTATGTTTGACATATTCAAACGCTACTTTTAACCGAGTAGTTATAAAGGGTATGATTGGCATAATCGGAATCCCGTTGGGAAGAATAATAAGCTAAATGGATTTGTCCCTCCTCGGAGAGATGTCAAGCTTGGGCCACTCGTAGGAATGATGTTGATGAAATGTTCGGCCGGACTCAGATGAATTGATTGGATCAATGTCATTTGGATTATCAACATATTCGGAATCGAGAAAGTATTGAACAAAACAAGTTGACTGTTTGACCATGACTTGTATTTAATGACATCGTGGACAAAGGGATTGTGACATATTCTAAAGGAATGCGAACTTGTATCTAGTTATACTATTTGGGTAGGTATGACGGTTTGCTAGAACCTAATCATATCTTATGGGATCATGTTTGAGCTCATTGCCAACTTAGTATAATCCTAGAGGGTCACACACAATAGAACGAATCTTTAAAAGGACTATATTGGAATTTTGGAAATTCTGGACATTCTGAGAAGTGTGCGACCGCACAGTATGGACTGGGCGGCCGCACAACTATCTCAGTTTTGTACCAGTTTTGCTTCAGATAGTTGTGCGACCGCACAGATGATTTTGGGCGGCCGCACAGTGCTGTCGGGTGGCAGATTCCTAATTTGATTTGGAAACGAATTTTGGAAGGATTTTGACACAAGTTTCCTATTTGGAATAGGTCATACTTGTGTATACAAGACCAAATTCGGCCAGCACTCAAGGCTAATGATTTTGTGAGTCTCAAAGAGTTTGAGAGAGGGTTTATTTTGTTCCAAGACATTCTTGGTTGAGGAACAAAATAATACACAAAATAAATTCCATATAGTTCTTTTGATTGTGAAAAAGTGTTTCACAATTTGGTCTAGCAACCAAGATCAAAGAAGCTCCTTTGATATTCGTTCGAAGTGTGGATACCGCTAGAGGGTGAAAATCATCATCTTCAAAGTTCGTGTTCAAGCTTTGTGATCGTGATCAAGTCTTCAAACATCCACCAAAGACCAAGAGAACTTGATAGCCATCAAGGGTTAGTTTATTCCTTTATACTTATGTTGTATTTGATTTAATCATATGAACGGATCCATGGCTTTGGGTTTCAAAATTTTAAATGCTAAATTCCGCTGCGCATGTTACATCGAAACCCAACAGTGGTATCAGAGCCCCGTTCATGTTGATTAATTCAATACTTGGATCATGTTATGTGTATATAAATTGTTTATGTACCTTGCATGATATGAATATTGGAAAATGTGATGTTTATGTGTTATGTGATTTTGTGTGATTTATTGTTTTGCAACTTTAATCGCACGATTCAATCGCAATAAATAAATTATGGTGGATTCAGAATTGTTGATTATTAATTTTTGATTGGATCAAAGTTTTAATAATCGGGGAAAAACGATTTTGAGACAAAATTTTCGAACTTCAAAATTCTGTACATTCTGATCAGTTTGGGCGACCGCACAAAATCACTTGGGCGGCCGCACATGTTTGGGCGACCGCACAGTGAGTTTTGGGCGGCCGCACATGAGGATCAGATTGTCGCGCCCCGACCCGTGGTCCTACTTGGCCCTACGTCCGGGACACGCACGGAAGACGTCATAAAACAATTTAAAGGAAATTTTTCGAAATATACTTTCATAAAAAGGATCACACGACCAACACAACTACTTGAAACTTGACTTGAAGTCATAAAACAAACCAACTTTCACAACGAGTACTGAGCCACTTGGCCACAACTTTACTTACAAATATACAACACCGACATCTACTAAAAGGGATGATACAAAACTAAGTCACGGGTACACTACCCAAAAGGTGTTACATTTACATAATGTATCCTTTAACATACACACCACTTCCCAAAAGTCTTACCAAAGATCCTCTTCCCGACGTCCTCCCTGTGTGTGAACTATCCCCTGGGCTCCTTATCTAAACCGGTAAACAAATAAGGGGTGAGAATAAATCTCAGTAAGTTACTAAAATGCAACTACCTTACATGCTTATATGATAAACATAAAGGAACAATGTCACAAATGATCATATAGCATATAGCACATAATATGAGAGGCTCCCTATCGCCAACCGTCCCATACCGGTTGGAAATAACGACCAACTCATCATACAACACATAGTGTAGGAGTAAACACTCCTACGAGGATACCAAGCCAAGGTTTACCGAAATAACATGATCACCAGAGAAAACCATATGAGAAAACCATCTGAATAACCATCTGAGAAGACCATCTGTCTGAAACCATCTGAGCAGCATAAATAGCTGAAGCCGGGATCCCGAAAACCAAACCATATCCAACAGAGCCAAAGTAACAACGGGCAGCATCAATAGCTGAAACAGGTTCCGGAACCATATAACATAACAACAACAATAGTGGGAGAAAATGACACAAAGTCATACCCCTAAATGCTCACGCGAGGGAGCGAGTTCATCCCATCCAAGGCCAATCTGGACTGAGGAAATAGGTCCAGTGGAAAAGCCTTATAGTTGCACTTAACTGATTCCACTACAATGCCTTCCACCTCCACTCGATAACATCCCAAACCTGGGAAATAGGACCAGTGGAAAAGCCTTATAGTGAACTTGGCTAGTGTGCCACTATAATGCTTTCCACCTCCACTCGATAACACACAAAACCAGCTGGACTTTCAACAAAGAGCACAGTAATAAATACTTGCTAAAACAACAACCAGGGCATGATTCCATAGAAGGAAACCACACAAGCTCATCATAGAGAAGTAAACACGTTTTCACAATAATGTGCACAATCTTGACATTAAGTCACCACACAATCCATCTACACAATCACATTAAGTCAAACCCGATCACAAAGGACCAATTCTATCATTTTGATACCTCATAACAATTATCTAGGCATCCTAGGACATCGCCTAAGACCTAGCCCAATACTTAACGAAAAACAAACAAGTTGTTAAAACTCAGACTGCTCGGCCGCTCTACTTACTTGACTCGGCCGATCGGATCGGTCGAGTCCTTTACTTTGATCGGCCGCTCTCCTAGAACTCAACATTCGACAATAAGGGGATCGGCCGCTCTAATTTACTGACTCGGCCGCTCCACTGCAGAATGGCCAATTCCCAGGAAAAATCTAACAAAGTTCACTTTCATTACCAAGTTGTTACCCAATCCTAAAGCACAACAACATCATTATAACTTCACAACACTACCATACCAACCTCATCTAGCATATTCCCATAATAATAAAAGTTATTACTACTCCCTCCGTCCCAAATTTACAAGTATAATAAAAGTTATTACTACTCCCTCCGTCCCAAATTTACAAGTATAATAAAAGTTATTACTACTCCCTCCGTCCCAAATTTACAAGTATAATAAAAGTTATTACTACTCCCTCCGTCCCAAATTTACAAGTATAATAAAAGTATACCAAAACATCATTTCACCACATATTAAGCATATATAGCATGATTATGACCATTTTAACACTTAAAGTGGGGATTAGTAACTTACCTATTTCTGAAAAAAGTATCGCAGAAATATGTTTTGTTCGGGTAGAAATGACCTACTCGAGCTTGCCAATCTTGCGGAGTCCAATAATTGAAATCATACTCAAAACGGATTTTGTGGCTATTTCTTTCAGAAGCGTAAACTCAGCTCCTTCCTACTGTTCTGCCATTTTTTTCTTTTTGTGTGGCTTATCCTCAAGATAAAAAGTATAAATATCAACTGAAATGGGGTGGATGAGTCGGTGTGAACATTTCCCAACTTGTCGAATATAGCCAAAGTTTGTGGGCCAACATTAGAAGACTTGGTGTTATTATTTATCTCTTTAAAATTGAATATAGAAAGAATAAACTAATTATAAAATAAAACAACCAGGGACCTCACAATGATTTCCAGCCCAACTCACGGTCAAGTGATATTAAGTCACCAGGTGATGCGTCTAATTTTTATAGGTTGGTCAACACAAAGTCAAACTACTCATATAGATGATTGATTGAAATTTCAGTCGGTTTGACCAACTACCTGAAATTATATACTGAACCAAATTGAACAAACTATATATTAATAGAAAGCCTTATCTCTCTAGTTTATAACGCACTTTTTGGTTCGTCAATCAGAATTGTCTACACAAAGTTATGCCTGTTTTAGCGCGGACTAGTCGAGCTGCGAATAAATCCGAGTTTGACTGAATTCAAATCTTCTTTTGTGCTATTTCGCATTTTTTTCACTTTAACCCCTAAGGTTTCAACTAATCCATTTACTCCCTTTAACCATTATTACTCTTAACAATTAACTAACACAAATAGTCAAACAAATAATGCTAAGCATGTCATATTATGCAACACATAAAATGCACACATAATATCAATTTAAAACCCCCCAAAAATATAAAATAAATATGGACGGGTTTTGGGGTCATTACAATCACTCCTCCTTAAAGAAAATTCGGCCCGAATTTTAGGGTGACTTACCAAAAGAATCGAACAACCAAGGATATTTCCTTTCTATTTCCTCCCAAAGCTCCCAAGTTGATTATTCCACATTATGGTTCCTCCACACAACTCTAACAAGAGGAATACTTTTAGTTCTCAATTCTCGGACTCTAGAATCAATCACTTGAACTGAATGTTCCTTTTGAATTGCTTGCTAAAATCAAGATGTAAATAAGAAACACATATCTAATACCATGCTCGTACACATCCCATGAAATCGAACTATATTCTGAACAAATAAGTAACAACTGGAATTAACATTTATACTCTCAAAATAAATAAGGTGAGAAAACTTAGTAATCAATCCGCTATCAATCAACATCACTGATCTCATCTATTCAGTGTAACTCCTTCAATAAAACCTTTCGCAATAGATTCATATCCACTCAGAAATCTCAAAGGTTTGTCACAAACCAACTGATCACTGATATTTTACTTCCAGATTATTCGCAACTCAAGGACTTAGTTGAATGCTTAGAATTTCTCGTGTCAACAAATAAAATGTAACTCTTCAAGTAACTGTAGTTGAATTCCATTATGCATATTGGTTCCACTAAGTGTTGACTACATACTCTGTTACAAAAGTTAAAATTCCATTGATAATATTCTATGGTTGAAATCATTCAATAGTATAGGAACTTAAAGCTTCCACAATCGCAAAATCACACCATGTATTAACTCACAAAAACTCCAAGATGTTAATTCCTCTAACATTCCCCATTTAGTTTGATCAAACATGAACTATAAGTCAATGTATCCTCTAACACATTACCTTTCCCGGATGATATAACATGGTACTCAACCTGCATTATCTCATGTGTAACTCTTCTTGAGGAAACAAATACGTCAACTCTTATGGTCGGTAAGCACTTCAAATATAGCTCCACAAAAGTCATTCACTGATGCAATGGATGTATAATCGCAATAAATCTCAAATTATGAGTAGGATGATTTTTGTTCATAAGAAAAAGGAATCAATCTTCTCAAAGCACACATTGTTACCATACAATTCTGAAGCGATGAACATCTCAATCACTCTTAAAGGCATCACCATGAATAATGAATTTATTAAATCCACTATAATGGTAAAACTCGACATATCCACTAGAAAATAGTAACACTGATAATATCCTCTAGATAACTGTAATACTAGTCAAATTCACTAAACAATATCAATACTGAACTTGTCATCAACTCTCGTTTCAACAATTAAACTCGTTCCATTCTTACCAATCTATCGAGAAAGTGTATATTTCTGTGTCATATAGTTAACAGTGTAGCTACCTTAGAAATCCCTCAATGATTCTTTAACCATATACATACCGCTGCTACTGAAGTAGGATTTTTTTTTCCAATTACTGTTGCTTTCATTGAAGGATCAAAAGCTATGCCTGAGTTGAAACTCCCTCAAAATAATATATCCTTTAACAAGAAGGCATAATGCCTTGATTTTACAACTGTTGCCTCTCACGTAGATATATTAAACAAAATGAATCCCTTGTCAAGAAATATCTCAAGCTAAAGCTTCTATTCCTGTATCTCAACCGATGTTATAAGCATATTGGACTAGATATCAACACTGTCACACTGCACCATAACAACTCAAGATAACCCAAGCTTCTCATCAAGTAACATATACTACTCAATAGAAAATCTATCTGAGATTTCTCAAAGAAAGGGTACATTCTCAATTTTAGATGCAAACACTCTGCTGCTAACCCCCTAAACCAAATACCAGGCACAACCTTGTGCTAAAAAAATTTAAACTTTAATGCATAAATAGCATGAATGCCAAACACATATATCTACCATGCTTAACTAAAGCACACTAGCATATAAGACTCCACCACAACACTATCAAAATCTTGTCATAGCAATATAGTTAAACCAGCAAGTAAAACATGCTCACAAATTTGCACATCACAAGTGCGCAACACTCTATCAATCACCACAAACTCCCCCTTAGGATAGACACCTCTAACACATAAGGTAGAGACTCATGAGACACATGCAATCAAGAAGCAAAATGCACAAACACATAAGAATGCAAAGGGCCAGGGCCTATAAGTGTATGTGCTCTCAAACTAGACATAGAAATTATACCTCCAATCATATTAGAAGGATCTGAAATCTGTTGTTGATTGATGGCAGAAACACGATCCTGCACTTTAACCTTCCCTGAAGAATCCCTCTTCTGGCCCTGAAAAGACCCAACTGCACTTCCTGATGCCTGTACTCTAAATCTAGGGCAATCCTTCTGAAAATGACCCAACTGACCACATCTCATACATTTACCTTGTTTCTTCCAACATTTCTCCTCAGAATGTCCTGTCCTTCGACAATAGCTACATACTCGTTTACCTTGAGTTCTTCTATTATGTGGCCCTTAAAAAGATTGCCTACTAACACCAAGCTGGGGTTGAGGTTTTAACTGTTCTCCTTGTTTTGTCACATCTGAGGCTTCAACCTTGCTTTTATGCTCCACTATATCGTCAATTGTTTTCATTACAGTTTCAAACATACCTTGGAACATTATTCGAACCTCTTCTCTAGCATTACCTGACCCTGAAGGCCCTGACTGATCACCCTCTGTTCCAACCATCTTCAGTGATTACTTGCATAAAACACTCAACGTTACTCACTCTCTACCCAACTACCCTCCTAGGTCACTAAGTCATTCTAGACCATCTACAACCTAGCTCTGATACCAACTGTCGCGCCCCGACCCGTGGTCCTACTTGGCCCTACGTCCGGGACACGCACGGAAGACGTCATAAAACAATTTAAAGGAAATTTTTCGAAATATACTTTCATAAAAAGGATCACACGACCAACACAACTACTTGAAACTTGACTTGAAGTCATAAAACAAACCAATTTTCACAACGAGTACTGAGCCACTTGGCCACAACTTTACTTACAAATATACAACACCGACATCTACTAAAAGGGATGATACAAAACTAAGTCACGGGTACACTACCCAAAAGGTGTTACATTTACATAATGTATCCTTTAACATACACACCACTTCCCAAAAGTCTTACCAAAGATCCTCTTCCCGACGTCCTCCCTGTGTGTGCACTATCCCCTGGGCTCCTTATCTAAACCGGTAAACAAATAAGGGGTGAGAATAAATCTCAGTAAGTTACTAAAATGCAACTACCTTACATGCTTATATGATAAACATAAAGGAACAATGTCACAAATGATCATATAGCATATAGCACATAATATGAGAGGCTCCCTATCGCCAACCGTCCCATACCGGTTGGAAATAACGACCAACTCATCATACAACACATAGTGTAGGAGTAAACACTCCTACGAGGATACCAAGCCAAGGTTTACCGAAATAACATGATCATCAGAGAAAACCATCTGAGAAAACCATCTGAATAACCATCTGAGAAGACCATCTGTCTGAAACCATCTGAGCAGCATAAATAGCTGAAGCCGGGATCCCGAAAACCAAACCATATCCAACAGAGCCAAAGTAACAACGGGCAGCATCAATAGCTGAAACAGGTTCCGGAACCATATAACATAACAACAACAATAGTGGGAGAAAATGACACAAAGTCATACCCCTAAATGCTCACGCGAGGGAGCGAGTTCATCCCATCCAAGGCCAATCTGGACTGAGGAAATAGGTCCAGTGGAAAAGCCTTATAGTTGCACTTAACTGATTCCACTACAATGCCTTCCACCTCCACTCGATAACATCCCAAACCTGGGAAATAGGACCAGTGGAAAAGCCTTATAGTGAACTTGGCTAGTGTGCCACTATAATGCTTTCCACCTCCACTCGATAACACACAAAACCAGCTGGACTTTCAACAAAGAGCACAGTAATAAATACTTGCTAAAACAACAACCAGGGCATGATTCCATAGAAGGAAACCACACAAGCTCATCATAGAGAAGTAAACACGTTTTCACAATAATGTGCACAATCTTGACATTAAGTCACCACACAATCCATCTACACAATCACATTAAGTCAAACCCGATCACAAAGGATCAATTCTATCATTTTGATACCTCATAACAATTATCTAGGCATCCTAGGACATCGCCTAAGACCTAGCCCAATACTTAACGAAAAACAAACAAGTTGTTAAAACTCAGACTGCTCGGCCGCTCTACTTACTTGACTCGGCCGATCGGATCGGTCGAGTCCTTTACTTTGATCGGCCGCTCTCCTAGAACTCAACATTCGACAATAAGGGGATCGTCCGCTCTAATTTACTGACTCGGCCGCTCCACTGCAGAATGGCCAATTCCCAGGAAAAATCTAACAAAGTTCACTTTCATTACCAAGTTGTTACCCAATCCTAAAGCACAACAACATCATTATAACTTCACAACACTACCATACCAACCTCATCTAGCATATTCCCATAATAATAAAAGTTATACTACTCCCTCCGTCCCAAATTTACAAGTATAATAAAAGTTATTACTACTCCCTCCGTCCCAAATTTACAAGTATAATAAAAGTTATTACTACTCCCTCCGTCCCAAATTTACAAGTATAATAAAAGTTATTACTACTCCCTCCGTCCCAAATTTACAAGTATAATAAAAGTTATTACTACTCCCTCCGTCCCAAATTTACAAGTATAATAAAAGTATACCAAAACATCATTTCACCACATATTAAGCATATATAGCATGATTATGACCATTTTAACACTTAAAGGGGGGATTAGTAACTTACCTATTTCTGAAAAAAGTATCGCAGAAATATGTTTTGTTCGGGTAGAAATGACCTACTCGAGCTTGCCAATCTTGCGGAGTCCAATAATTGAAATCATACTCAAACGGATTTTGTGGCTATTTCTTTCAGAAGCGTAAACTCAGCTCCTTCCTACTGTTCTGCCATTTTTTCTTTTTGTGTGGCTTATCCTCAAGATAAAAAGTATAAATATCAACTGAAATGGGGTGGATGAGTCGGTGTGAACATTTCCCAACTTGTCGATATAGCCAAAGTTTGTGGGCCAACATTAGAAGACTTGGTGTTATTATTTATCTCTTTAAAATTGAATATAGAAAGAATAAACTAATTATAAAATAAAACAACCAGGGACCTCACAATGATTTCCAGCCCAACTCACGGTCAAGTGATATTAAGTCACCAGGTGATGCGGCTAATTTTTATAGGTTGGTCAACACAAAGTCAAACTACTCATATAGATGATTGATTGAAATTTCAGTCGGTTTGACCAACTACCTGAAATTATATACTGAACCAAATTGAACAAACTATATATTAATAGAAAGCCTTATCTCTCTAGTTTATAACGCACTTTTTGGTTCGTCAATCAGAATTGTCTACACAAAGTTATGCCTGTTTTAGCGCGGACTAGTCGAGCTGCGAATAAATCCGAGTTTGACTGAATTCAAATCTTCTTTTGTGCTATTTCGCATTTTTTTCACTTTAACCCCTAAGGTTTCAACTAATCCATTTACTCCCTTTAACCATTATTACTCTTAACAATTAACTAACACAAATAGTCAAACAAATAATGCTAAGCATGTCATATTATGCAACACATAAAATGCACACATAATATCAATTTAAAACCCCCCAAAAATATAAAATAAATATGGACGGGTAGATTGTCTGATTTTTGGTTGAAATTAGAATTTGGAATTTTCGAGAGATCCAACAAAACCAGTAACAGAACCAGTCCAGACTTGCTGATCTGGAATGGGTTTTGGGTAGTTGGTTTATGTGAGGATCTTGTGGTTTGATTTTCCTATTTGTTTTAGTCTTGTGATTCTAAGATTGGTTCAAGGTTTGGATGGCTAATCTGCGTTCATCGAGATTGTGTTTCCCAAACTTGATCGCAATCAAAGTTTCAAAGATAAAACGAAGTTAGAATTATGAAGAGTTCATAATTGCTAAAATTGAGAAACAAAGTTCTTGATTCAATGATTGGAGATCCATGTGGAATTGTGAATGCAATTGGCCTACGTTCATCGAGACCATCTATTGCTTAGTTTCGGCCACATGGACTACTTTTGTCGCGCCCCAGACCCGTGGTCCTACTTGGCCCCACGCTCGGGACACGAGTGGAAGACGTTATAAAACTCTTTTAGAAATTTTTTCGAAATGTCCTTTTAAAAAGTGGCACCAAAACACACTTGAAGTTCAAAGACTTCACTTAACTTGAAACAAACTTGTACAAACACTTTCTCAGCGAAAGTACTTAGCCCGAAGGCTTACAAACTTTTAAACAAATGTACATACATCAACTTTTACCAAAATAGATGGAACCATAAGAAAGTACGGGTACTCTACCCAAAGGGTTTACATTTACATAATGTAACCTTCAACAAAACAAGTCCCAACTCTTACCAACCAAACCAACGTCCTCCCGTGCCGAGTGTCCTATCCCCTGGACCCGCCTTTATCTAAAACAGTAAACAAATAAGGGTGAGAATAAATCTCAGTAAGCTACTAAAATGAAACTACGTTACATGCTGATATGATGATCATAAAGAAACAATATCAACAAGTAAGCATATAGCATATAACATCAACTCATATATCACTTATATCACATTGCCCACACTCCGGTGGATACCAAAGCCAAGGTTTAACCAATAACAATAACTGATGAGAATACCAACTGAGAAACCATCAGAGAAAACCATCTGAGCAGCATAAATAGCTGAAGCTGTCGGGATCCCGAAAACCAAATCATAACCAATAGAACCAAGTAACCAGAGAGGGAAATATGACACAAAGTCATAACCCAAATACTCACCAAAGGGAGCAATTCATCCCATCCAAGGCCAATCTGGACTGGGGAAACTAGAAGGCACAGTGGACATCTTATAGTGAACTTGGCTTGTGTGCCACTATAATTCTCCCACCGCCTGACTCACAAGCTCCAATGGAAAACCTTATAGTGGACTTACCTGTACCACTATAATTCTTCCATTGGCTGACTCCACAATAAGACCAGCTGGACTTTCACAAAAAGCACAGTAATGAATACTTGCTAAACAAAACCCGGGCATTTAATCCAAGAAGGAATTAAGCCAAAACATCACAAGATGCACACGAAAGATTTCTCATAAAGAGTCCATAATAAGGACATTTAGTCACAACCCATTCTTTTTCATCAACGACATAAAAGTCATACACATTCATGTTTAAGTCATAAACAACCCCAAGGATCACACAAACATTTGCCCTCTTATACCCAACTTAATCAAAACTATCAAACCTTGGAAACAGGGGGGATGCGCACGCCTCATCCCATAGGATGCGCGCGCCTCCTAGGACCAGAACTTCACTATTGTTGATTCACTTAAGGGTGCGCGCGCCTCATCCAAAGAGGATGCGCACGCCTCCCACTCCAGTCAATTTTTGCCTAAGTTGGTGACAATGGATGCGTGCGCCTCATTATATATGGTGCGCGCGCCTCCTCCTATATTTGGCCCAAATCCCAGATTCTTCCTTAGTTCATTTTTACTCCTTCCGTCCCACAAGTATAGCATATATTCTACACACTATACTACACCACATTAGTAACTTTCATTAGAGTTCAATTTGAGTTCCAAACCAAACCCATACTCAGCTAAAACAATTTCCATATACTCCCTTTGTCCCAAATTTACAAGTATAGCAAATATTACCCAAAACACAAAATTAACAAGTAGGAGTATCATATATAGCATATATGACTATTTTAACATTTAAAGGGGAATTAGTAACTTACCTAGTTCCGGAAAAAGTATCGCTGAAATAAGTTTTGTTCGGCTAGAAATGACCTACTCGACGCCCTGATCATTTTTATATAATTAGTTTTGAAAACGGGTAAGTAAATAAAAAGAATTAAATCGAAATGAGTCGAACTTGCCTTTTCTCCTAACCCTAACTGATGAAACGTAGAAAGTTGCAGAAGAAAGTTTTTGCACAGTGAAGGAAAGGAAGAAAGGAAAGTTTCCTTTAATATCTTACCCATTTTTTACATTTTGGTCACCCAACTTCTAAAGTTAACACTTTAACCCCTAAACTTACATTTTCAACTAGGACCCTAAAGTTTCAACTTAATCATTTAACTCCTTTAATCATTATTTTTACTAACTAAGTAAATAACACAAATAATCAAATATGATATACAAATCATATAATATGATGCAACACATAAAATGCACATATAAGTCAAATAAAAATCCCCAAAAATATAAAATAAATAGAAACGGGTTTTGGGGTCGCTACAATCACTCCCCCTTAAAGAAAATTCGTCCCGAATTTTAGGGTTACTTACCGAGGCCCTCAAACAACCAAGGGTACTTCCTCTCGATCTCCTCCCGAAGCTCCCAAGTTGATTCCTCCACATTATGATTCCTCCACACTACTCGAACAAGAGGGATACTTTTGTTTCTCAATTCTTGCACCTTCGAATCAATGACTTGGACCGGATGTTCCTCATAAGACATACTCGGCTCAATATCCTCGGGAACCTCAGATAGAACATGAGAAGAATCATACACATACTTCCGAAGCATAGAAACATGAAACACATTATGGATCTTATCAAGAGAAGGAGGTAATGCAAGACGATACGCCCGATCTCCCACTCTTCCAAGAATCTCAAATGGACCAATATACCTCGGAGCAACCTTGCCTTTCTTCCCATATCTTCGAATACCAACCTTAGGGGAAACCTTCAAAAACACAAAGTCACCTTTTTCGAACTCAAGGTCTCGCCTCCGATGATCAGCGTAGCTTTTCTGTCTACTCTGGGCAGTACCCAAACGATCTCGAATAAGTTTAACCTTCTCAACTGAATCATTAACCATCTGAACACCCCAAATCTTGGCTTCTCCCACTTCATCCCAACAGATAGGAGACCGACATTTCCTCCCATACAAGGCTTCATAAGGAGCCATCCCAATACTGGACTGAAAACTGTTATTATAAGCAAACTCTACGAGAGGCAAATGAATATCCCACGAATCTGAAAAATCAACTGAGCAAGCCCTCAACATATCCTCAAGAATCTGGATAGTTCTCTCGGACTGGCCATCTGTTTGAGGATGAAAAGCTGTACTAAATCTCAACTCTGAACCCAAAGCTTTCTGAAACGCTTGCCAAAACCGAGATGTGAATCTAGGGTCACGATCAGATACAATGCTCACTGGAACTCCATGTAACCTCACGATCTCATTAATGTACAAGGTTGCAAGCTTTTCCATAGAATAACCGATCTCAATAGGTAGAAAATGAGAAGACTTTGTCAATCTATCAACAATCACCCAAACCGCATCAAACCTTCTTCGAACACGAGGTAACCCTGTCACAAAATCCATGGTAACATGTTACCACTTCCATTCCGGAATCTCCAACGGTTGAAGCAATCCTGCAGGCCTTTGATGTTCCTCAATGTCATGCTCCACCTGGTAAGCTCGATCAACTGCATCCTGAAAATCTTGCAACTTATGGGATACTAGCTGAGTTCTAATCACAGTTTTCAAACCTTTCACAAACCTTGTAGCCTTCCTCTCCTCAGTTGCCACTAGATGAGTACAATACCTGGACAACTCTGAAAATTTTGCTGAATATTGAGCAATTGACATAGAACCTTGCTCCAAGTTAAGAAATTCCATCTCCTTCCTGTCTTGATCTACTCGAGGAATGAAGTGTTCTTTGAACTTTCCCAGAAAATTCTCCCAAGTATAAGGTACATGAGTCTCATCCCATTTTGTTTTCAAAGCTTTCCACCAATTCTCAGCCGCTCCATTCAATTTATAGGTAGCAAACCTGACTTGATCTTCCTCCGAACATCTCAAAGCATCAAAGATCTTTTCCATCGATTCAATCCACCTTTCAGTTTTAGATACATCGGGCTCTCCATCATACTCCATAGGCTTCATTTTCAGAAACTGTTCTAGGCCATATCTTGGTGGTACCTGTTCCCTTTCTTGCCTCTGATCACTTAAAGTTTTCATCGCTGCTTCAAACATTCCCTGAAACATAATTCGAGCCTCTTCTCTGGCATCCCTTGCCCCGAAGAGCCTGCCTGATCTCCGTCAGTTTCACCCATTTTTGATGAATACCTGCATCAAACACTCAACGTTACTCACTCTATACTCTACTACCCTCCTAGGTCATTCAGTCATTCTAGACCATCTACAACCTAGCTCTGATACCAACTGTCGCGCCCCAGACCCGTGGTCCTACTTGGCCCCACGCTCGGGACACGAGTGGAAGACGTTATAAAACTCTTTTAGAAAATTTTTCGAAATGTCCTTTTAAAAAGTGGCACCAAAACACACTTGAAGTTCAAAGACTTCACTTAACTTGAAACAAACTTGTACAAACACTTTCTCAGCGAAAGTACTTAGCCCGAAGGCTTACAAACTTTTAAACAAATGTACATACATCAACTTTTACCAAAATAGATGGAACCATAAGAAAGTACGGGTACTCTACCCAAAGGGTTTACATTTACATAATGTAACCTTCAACAAACAAGTCCCAACTCTTACCAACCAAACCAACGTCCTCCCGTGCCGAGTGTCCTATCCCCTGGACCCGCCTTTATCTAAAACAGTAAACAAATAAGGGTGAGAATAAATCTCAGTAAGCTACTAAAATGCAACTACGTTACATGCTGATATGATGATCATAAAGAAACAATATCAACAAGTAAGCATATAGCATATAACATCAACTCATATATCACTTATATCACATTGCCCACACTCCGGTGGATACCAAAGCCAAGGTTTAACCAATAACAATAACTGATGAGAATACCAACTGAGAAACCCATCAGAGAAAACCATCTGAGCAGCATAAATAGCTGAAGCTGTCGGGATCCCGAAAACCAAATCATAACCAATAGAACCAAGTAACCAGAGAGGGAAATATGACACAAAGTCATAACCCAAATACTCACCAAAGGGAGCAATTCATCCCATCCAAGGCCAATCTGGACTGGGGAAACTAGAAGGCACAGTGGACATCTTATAGTGAACTTGGCTTGTGTGCCACTATAATTCTCCCACCGCCTGACTCACAAGCTCCAATGGAAAACCTTATAGTGGACTTACCTGTACCACTATAATTCTTCCATTGGCTGACTCCACAACAAGACCAGCTGGACTTTCACAAAAAGCACAGTAATGAATACTTGCTAAACAAAACCCGGGGCATTTAATCCAAGAAGGAATTAAGCCAAAACATCACAAGATGCACACGAAAGATTTCTCATAAAGAGTCCATAATAAGGACATTTAGTCACAACCCATTCTTTTTCATCAACGACATAAAAGTCATACACATTCATGTTTAAGTCATAAACAACCCCAAGGATCACACAAACATTTGCCCTCTTATACCCAACTTAATCAAAACTATCAAACCTTGGAAACAGGGGGATGCGCACGCCTCATCCCATAGGATGCGCGCGCCTCCTAGGACCAGAACTTCACTATTGTTGATTCACTTAAGGGTGCGCGCGCCTCATCCAAAGAGGATGCGCACGCCTCCCACTCCAGTCAATTTTTGCCTAAGTTGGTGACAATGGATGCGTGCGCCTCATTATATATGGTGCGCGCGCCTCCTCCTATATTTGGCCCAAATCCCAGATTCTTCCTTAGTTCATTTTTACTCCTTCCGTCCCACAAGTATAGCATATATTCTACACACTATACTACACCACATTAGTAACTTTCATTAGAGTTCAATTTGAGTTCCAAACCAAACCCATACTCAGCTAAAACAATTTCCATATACTCCCTTTGTCCCAAATTTACAAGTATAGCAAATATTACCCAAAACACAAAATTAACAAGTAGGAGTATCATATATAGCATATATGACTATTTTAACATTTAAAGGGGAATTAGTAACTTACCTAGTTCCGGAAAAAGTATCGCTGAAATAAGTTTTGTTCGGCTAGAAATGACCTACTCGACGCCCTGATCATTTTTATATAATTAGTTTTGAAAACGGGTAAGTAAATAAAAAGAATTAAATCGAAATGAGTCGAACTTACCTTTTCTCCTAACCCTAACTGATGAAACGTAGAAAGTTGCAGAAGAAAGTTTTTGCACAGTGAAGGAAAGGAAGAAAGAAAGTTTCCTTTAATATCTTACCCATTTTTTACATTTGGTCACCCAACTTCTAAAGTTAACACTTTAACCCCTAAACTTACATTTTCAACTAGGACCCTAAAGTTTCAACTTAATCATTTAACTCCTTTAATCATTATTTTTACTAACTAAGTAAATAACACAAATAATCAAATATGATATGCAAATCATATAATATGATGCAACACATAAAATGCACATATAAGTCAAATAAAAATCCCCAAAAATATAAAATAAATAGAAACGGGTTTTGGGGTCGCTACAATCACTCCCCCTTAAAGAAAATTCATCCCGAATTTTAGGGTTACTTACCGAGGCCCTCAAACAACCAAGGGTACTTCCTCTCGATCTCCTCCCGAAGCTCCCAAGTTGATTCCTCCACATTATGATTCCTCCACACTACTCGAACAAGAGGGATACTTTTGTTTCTCAATTCTTGCACCTTCGAATCAATGACTTGGACCGGATGTTCCTCCCAAGTTGATTCCTCCACATTATGATTCCTCAAAAGACTTATCTCAGACAAACTTGCACACAAATCTGATAAATGTATTTTCGTAGGATATCCTAAGGAAACTAAAGGATATTACTTTTACAACCGAGAGGACAACAAAGTGTTTGTTGCCCGAACTGGTGTCTTTATAGAGAAAGAGTTTCTCTCCAAAGAAATCAGTGGGAGTAAAATAAATCTTGAAGAAATTCAAGACCCAGAAAATATCATTGAACCAATAGTGGAACAAGAACAAGAACCACAAGGAGTTGTGGAACCTGTTCAAAATACACAAGTAACTCGCAGATCTAGTAGGTTACGATCCGAGCCCGAGAGATATGGATTTCTCGTAACGGATAGTAATGAGGTAGAAATCATTGAGAATGATGAACCGTCAACCTACCAAGAGGCGATGTCTTCTCCTGATTCGGACAAGTGGCTAGGAGCCATGGAATTCGAATTGCAATCCATGCAAGACAATCAAGTTTGGAATTTGATTGATGCGCCCGAAGGTGTTAAAACCATAGGATGCAAATGGGTCTTCAAGAAGAAGACTGACATGGATGGGAAGGTGCATACTTACAAAGCTAGGCTTGTAGCGAAGGGTTATAGGCAAGTTCATGGTATTGACTATGATGAGACCTTTTCACCCGTAGCAATGATCAAGTCTATAAGAATTTTGCTTGCCATTGCCGCATATCATGACTATGAAATATGGCAGATGGACGTCAAAACCGCTTTCCTGAATGGAAAACTCCAAGAGGATGTGTATATGACACAACCAGAAGGTTTTGAACAAAATTCTAAGGTATGCAAATTGCAGAGATCCATCTATGGATTGAAGCAAGCTTCTAGGAGTTGGAATCTCCGTTTTGATGAATCGGTCAAAGAGTTTGGTTTCATCAAGAACGAAGATGAGCCTTGTGTATACAAGAAGATTAGTGGGAGCATAGTGCTATTCCTTATTTTATATGTGGATGACATATTGCTCATTGGAAACGACATTCCTACACTTCAGTCTGTGAAGACTTGGTTAGGAAAGTGCTTCGCAATGAAAGATATGGGTGAAGCCGCATATATTCTTGGCATTAAGATCTATAGAGATAGATCAAGGAGGCTACTTGGTTTAAGCCAAAGTACATACATCGACAAGGTCATTAAAAGATTCCGTATGGAAAATTCTAAGAGAGGTACCTTGCCCGTGTTACATGGAGTTTCTCTAAGCAAGACTCAATGTCCTAAGACAAAAGATGAGCGTGAGAAAATGAATGATGTTCCATATGCTTCGGCAATTGGGTCCATCATGTATGCCATGATTTGTACTAGGCCGGATGTATCTTATGCTTTGAGCATGACAAGTAGATACCAATCCGACCCTGGCGAAAATCACTGGATAGCTGTAAAAGCGATTCTTAAGTACTTGAGAAGGACTAAAGACTCGTTTTTGGTCTATGGAGGAATGGAAGATGATCTCGTTGTAAATGCTTACACGGATGCAAGCTTCCAAACCGACAAAGATGATAGCCGATCGCAATCGGGTTTTGTGTTTATGTTAAATGGTGAAGCTGTAAGCTAGAAGAGTTCCAAGCAAAGTACAACCGCTGATTCTACAACAGAAGCTGAGTATATTGCTGCATCGGATGCTGCAAAAGAAGCTGTTTGGATTAAGAAGTTCATAACTGAACTTGAAGTGGTTCCTAGTATTGCTAATCCAATAGACCTTTATTGCGATAATAATGGTGCTATTGCTCAAGCAAAGGAACCAAGAGCACATCAAAAATCCAAACACATACTTAGGCGTTTTCATATCATTCGAGAGATCGTTGATAGGGGAGACGTAAATATATGCAGAGTACCTACTGATGACAATGTTGCGGACCCGCTAACAAAGGGACTTCCACAAGCTAAACATGATGGTCATGTTAGGTCTATGGGTATTAGATACATGGGAGATTGGGCCTAGGGAAAGTGGGAGATTGTTGGTAGTGGTGCCCTAGGCACGTTTAATAAACGTTGTAATTGTTATCATTTATTTCATATCAATAAAGAGATGTTTTGATTATTATTGTTGTTCATGTTTACTTATAATAATCCCCGTCCCTAGTACTTGTTAAGCACTAGTATAAAGGCTAAATGGTCATGGGATGATCATGTTAGATTTATGGGTACTTGTTTGGAACAAGGTACTGGACATGACCCGCTCTATGAGATTTATGTCATGGTCTATGTCGTACATATATCTCATATTAGCTATGTCATTAGAATCCTTAGACATGAAGTTATTATAGTCTTCCACTTGATGAACATTATGTTTGACATATTCAAACGCTACTTTTAACCGAGTAGTTATAAAGGGTATGATTGGCATAATCGGAATCCCGTTGGGAAGAATAATAAGCTAAATGGATTTGTCCCTCCTCGGAGAGATGTCAAGCTTGGGCCACTCGTAGGAATGATGTTGATGAAATGTTCGGCCGGACTCAGATGAATTGATTGGATCAATGTCATTTGGATTATCAACATATTCGGAATCGAGAAAGTATTGAACAAAACAAGTTGACTGTTTGACCATGACTTGTGTTTAATGACATCGTGGACAAAGGGATTGTGACATATTCTAAATGAATGCGAACTTGTATCTAGTTATACTATTTGGGTAGGTATGACGGTTTGCTAGAACCTAATCATATCTTATGGGATCATGTTTGAGCTCATTGCCAACTTAGTATAATCCTAGAGGGTCACACACAATAGAACGAATCTTTAAAAGGACTATATTGGAATTTTGGAAATTCTGGACATTCTGAGAAGTGTGCGACCGCACAGTATGGACTGGGCGGCCGCACAACTATCTCAGTTTTGTACCAGTTTTGCTTCAAATAGTTGTGCGACCGCACAGATGATTTTGGGCTGCCGCACAGTGCTGTCGGGTGGCAGATTCCTAATTTGATTTGGAAACGAATTTTGGAAGGATTTTGACACAAGTTTCCTATTTGGAATAGGTCATACTTGTGTATAAAAGACCAAATTCGGCCAGCACTCAAGGCTAATGATTTTGTGAGTCTCAAAGAGTTTGAGAGAGGGTTTATTTTGTTCCAAGACATTCTTGGTTGAGGAACAAAATAATACACAAAATAAATTCCATATAGTTCTTTTGATTGTGAAAAAGTGTTTCACAATTTGGTCTAGCAACCAAGATCAAAGAAGCTCCTTTGATATTCGTTCGAAGTGTGGATACTACTAGAGGGTGAAAATCATCATCTTCAAAGTTCGTGTTCAAGCTTTGTGATCGTGATCAAGTCTTCAAACATCCACCAAAGACCAAGAGAACTTGATAGCCATCAAGGGTTAGTTTATTCCTTTATACTTATGTTGTATTTGATTTAATCATATGAACGGATCCATGGCTTTGGGTTTCAAAATTTTAAATGCTAAATTCCGCTGCGCATGTTACATCGAAACCCAACAGTCCCCGACATAGGCCCTGTGAAGTCTAGAAAATTAGGCGGTCTTTGACGTAAGCCCATTTGCCCCTAGTTTGACCAAATGAGAGTCAAACCCCTTTTGAGAAAGGACATAGGTCCCCCGAGCAACCCCCTTTGAGAAAAGACTTAGGTCCCCTGAGTGACCCCTTTTGAGAAAAGACATAGGTCCCCCGTGTTGGTAGTGGTGCCCTAGGCACATTTAATAAACGTTGTAATTGTTATCATTTATTTCATATCAATAAAGAGATACTTTGATTATTATTGTTGTTCATGTTTACTTATAATAATCTCCGTCCCTAGTACTTGTTAAGCATTAGTATAAAGGCTAAATGATCATGGGATGATCATGTTAAATTTATGGGTACTTGTTTGGAACAAGGTACTGGACATAACCCGCTGTATGAGATTTATGTCATGGTCTATGTCGTACATATATATCTCATATTAGTTATGTCATTCGAATCCTTAGACATGAAGTTATTATAGTCTTCCACTTGATGAACATTATGTTTGACATATTCAAACGCTACCTTTAACCGGGTAGCTATAAAGGGTATGATTGGCATAATCGGATTCACGTAGGGAAGAGTAATAAGCTAAATGGATTTGTCCCTCTTCGGAGAGATGTCAAGCTTAGGCCTCTCGTAGGAATGATGTTGATGAAAATGTTCGGCCGGACTCAAATGAATTGATTAGATCAATGTCATTTGGATTATCAACATTGTTAGGATTCATTGTTAGTACACCCACCTGATTTGATTGACCCATTCCACGTGTCTTTTTATGGACTTTAGGTTTACATGTAATGAAGTTTTACTTCAATTTTTAGACAAGTCCATTTCTAGATGTTTAGTAGTTAGGCTGAGTTATGTTCGGTTTATCCATAGCGGTTTAGTGTCCCTCAAGCCGCCATCTTCAAACCACCAGCATGGTGCCTTAAGTCCTTCATCAAACCGCAGTTTGTGTCTTTGATGAAACCGCACTTCAAGTTCATTCATGAAACCGCACATACATATGGTGGAACCGCCGACCAAGATATTGAAGAAGTTATTGCTGTCATTTACTCCTTGAAGACAAACATTCACTTTACAACTGTAAATGAATGACTGGTGACTTGTCCTTAAACTTCAAGTCATATTTCAGTTATTCTTGGAATGTCGGTTTGTCTCGCTTTTTGAAAAGTTACCGTTGTACTTTTCCAACAACTAAAAGGACAATGTCAGGTAGTGATCCAACAACTTCCTGCCACAAAGCAAAAGCAAAGGACGATAGTGACAGGTCAACCAATGGGATCGTGACAGCGCATAGAACCGCCATACAATGACTCAACTCTTTGTCCAACGGTCACTAATGCCTTCACTATAAATAGCCTTCATTTCTCAACAAAGAAGGTTGCTGAGCTTCAAAGAGAATATCCCAAGTATTCAAGTTTGCTTTGAAGATTGAAAACCCAGATATTCATATATTCATCATCTCCTTAACAAACCCAGAGTTCTTCATCAAAGCTTCAAGCCTTCAAATCATCACAACTCAGCCTTGCACATAAAGTAATCACTTGCTCGCCATCACTTAGATATTTTGAGCTCTTGATTTCTTTCCACACCCACACCCGGAGTATATTTTCTTATAGATTATATACCTCGAAAACACAGGTTGTTATAATAGCATTGTTAGGTTAGATTGTTTATTTAGAGTTTAGATTCTTTTGTAATCTTGTAAAAACTCCTCTAAATCAATACAAGTCTAGTAGCTATTAGAAAATCCTAGGCTAACCACCTAGGTAGAGGACGTAGTTCTTTCAAGAACGAACCTCTTCAAATTGTGTCTTTGATCTTTAATTTCTGTCTTGTCATTTACATTTCTGTTTATGAGCTTTATTTACTCTTATATGAAATGACTTGATAAATGATTTGTATACTTCTGTGATACTTCAGTTGTGCCTTGTCAGTTGCATCATTCCATTTTCAACTACTCAACTGCCCTACTCTTTATAATTCAGTTTGACCCTAACCGCAAAACTCCGCTGTGCATTTTATCTGAGCGGTTCTAGTGCTTTAAACCGCAATAGACCAAACTGATAAGTACTTGGTTGATTTTCAAGGGTATTTCGAAAAAGATTTTAAACCGCTATTCACCCCCCTCTAGCAGTTCTATACCCTTGTTGCCCTTTGGGACCAAAAAGTGGTATCAGAGCTTATCCACCAAAAATTATTTTACAAGCTTAACCGCTTGGGTGCTGATCCAATGGCAAACATAAACTCCCATATGATGCAGACATCCAACTCTAATCACTTACCTATTCTTAATGAAGATATTTTCATCTTCTGGAAAGATAGGATAAAGAAGCACATGATATCTGAGGATCGCAGATTATGGACTGCAATTGTTAATGGACCCTATGTCCCGATGAAGGCTAACCCTGATGCAGGTACTGCTGGACAAACCGCGGAAATCAAGAAGCCGGAAGCTGAATGGACCAAAACTGATCAACGGAATGTGGACTTTGATGGTAGAGCTATGTCCATGCTTGTATCAGCTATTGATCTAAGAACTCACTCAAAAGTTCTAGATTGCAATACCGCAAAGGAAACATGGGATGGCATCATTGACTTTCTGGAAGGAGATGCCGACACCAAGAAGAACCGCCTCTACCAACAGAGAAGGCTCTTTGATTACTTTATCAAAGACCCAAATGAATCTCTTCGCTAATGCTATGAGCGGTTCGTGGAAATTGTCAATGTATTTTTCTCTCTAGGGCACAAGTATTCTAATACTTACCTGAACATGAGATTCATGCAATCTCTTGGTAGCAAATGGCTAATCAAAACTACCAACATTGAAGACAACAAAGATCTAGAAGCTCTTGATCTTCGTCATCTTTATGCCATGCTAAGGGTATTTGAATCCAAGCTTGAGGAAGCTCATGAAACCGAAAACAGATTCAAGTCTCTTTCTCTTGCCGCTTTCAACAATGCCACATCTCCAGTTTACAATCCAGATCACCATCAAACCGCATCTAATACCCATTTACAAACTGCTTCTTTTGATCCAAATATTCCAAGATATATTCCTCAAACCGCACCTCCAGAGTATTACCAACCGCCTCATCAACCTTGCCCTCAACATCATCAACCCTATTCTCAACCTCAGCAATCTCATCAATCCTACACTCCATCTCAAAATTCCCAAAGTGTAGCATCCAGTTCTACTCAAGTTGACTTTGATGACATGGATGATGACGAGTTTGCTATCTATGTGAAAAACTACACCAAGTTCAGAAAGAACAGAGCTCAATTTCAGTCAGGCGGCCCTGCAAAGTTTGTCCCTCCAACCAGATTCAACAAAGCAGCTGATGCTAAGAAAAGGGATGATCTTGTTTGTTACAACTGCAGACAACCAGATTCAACAAAGCGCTATGAAGCCGCTCCTGCCAAGAAACCGTTCAACGAGAAGTTTTTCAAGAGAAGAGGAATGGTTGCTGAACAAGGAGAACAACCATTAACATGGATGGGTTCTGATACAGATGATAGTGATGAAGATGAAGGAGTTGCAAATCTTTGCCTAGTGGGATTTGAAGAAAAAGTTGAAATTGACGAAAGCCTTCCACTGCCACTCCATCAAATGAAGTCAGTTTCACCAAGAACTCCTGAAGCTAAACAAGACAAAACTCCTACTTCACCAAACTACTTTCCTGAGGATCAAACCGAACAAAGCCATGATGACCAGGTACTTGAACGTGCTAATGTTATTTGTCAACAACACACTGTGCTTAAAAAGGCATATAAATTAATGGCTACGGAACTTGAATATTCCCCAAAAGAGTGCAAGTCCCATAAGGAGGATATTGAAAAACTCAAGCTCCAAATTGTTGGGATAGCTTCTATTGTGGAAGAAAACTGCTACCTTAAGGACAGAACCGAGGTACTTCTCACCCGAATCCATGATCTTACTGCACAAAGGGATGAACTTCAAAAAGTGACCGATGTGTGGACTAAGTCTGGTGTCACCATGGAACAAATCGTTAATTCACAAATTCTCTCTAAGGAGAAAGGTGGATTGGAATTTAAAAATGATGATGGGTGTAAGTGTCCTTGTCTCTGTGCTGAAGGTAGTGTGAAACCAACTGAACAAACCAAAGAAATTCCTAAGGTGAATCATGCTGGTAAAAAGGACTCAAAACAAGAAATTAAAAAGCAAAATTATTTCTATGAGTATCCTAAAAACCAGACTGGGAGAGATCCAAAGTGGAAAGAAAAATCCACAGTGGCTGAGGCAACCAAAGAAGTATTGAGTGATGAAACCACTCCTAGTCGGTTTAAGGAATATCCTGTTATATTTCCTAAAGCCGCACCTAAGAGGAAGGTTGAGCTCAAGAAGGTTAACTTTGTTAAAGCCAAAACCGCTGACCCTGTAAAACATGAGAAACCGACGGTCAGTAAAGGGTTTGTAAAACCGCAACCACAACCTGGCTTAATTCATTGTTCTATTTGTGCCGATTTTGGTCATAGTGCTGGTCATTGTTTTTAAGATTCACACCCAATGCCAAGGGACGTAAAAATCCTAAGGTCAAACAGGTGTGGGTCCCAAAAAGCTGCTAACCCTAGGACCCAAGGAATAAGGGGGACCAAAACCTTTCATGTTTATTTTTCAGATTTCATGTTTTATGGCTGGAACCGCTAAGAAGAAGAAAGATCTCTGGTATTTGGATAGTGGATGCTCACGACACATGACTGGAGATTCCGAACTACTCTGCAGTTTCATCCAAATGAAAGGTCCCCCCAGTAGTGTTTGGTAACAACAAGAAAGGAGAAACAGTAGGATATGGAGCAATCAAACGAGGAAAGGTGACTATTGAAAATGTGTCACTAGTAGAAGGACTCAAGCACAACCTTCTCTCCATATCTCAGTTTTGTGACAAAGGAATGAACTGCATCTTCACATCAACTAGCTGTTATATCAAAGATGCTTCCTCTGGAGTCACTCTACTGACTGGCAACAGAACAGGTGATGTTTATATGATAGATTTAAGCAATATTGTTTCTATTGCTGACCTCTGTTTTGTAGCCAAAAATATAAGTGAAAGCAGCTGGTTATGGCACAAGCGGCTCAGCCACTTGAACTTCAAGTATCTAGCAAAACTGCACAGGGATGGTCTAGTAAAAGGACTACCCAAAGTGGCTGACCATCATGATGAAAAGTGTAAAGTATGCCAGCTTGGAAAGCAGCCCAAACAGTCATTTCCTAGTAAAACCACTCCTTCAACGAACCGCTGTTTGCAACTGCTGCACATGGATTTATTTAGACCTGTCCCAACCGCCAGTATAGGAGGAAACCGCTATACACTTGTGGTGGTTGATGATTATTCAAGATATACATGGGTGGAAATGATGGCCTTTAAAGATGATACTTATTGCATCGTAACCGCTCTCTTTAGACAGCTCCAAACTCAGAAATTGGATGACATTGTTGCCGTGCGTTCAGATAATGGAACCGAATTTACAAACAATGGTGTTGCCCAATATTGTGATGATCATGGAATTGATCATAATTTCTCTGCCGCTGGAGTTCCACAACAGAATGGAGTAGTGGAAAAAAGAACAGAACTTTGATTGAAGCCGGGAAGACTATGATTATAGAAGCCAAGCTTCCCAAGTACTTCTGGGCCGAAGCTGTCAATACCGCATGTTTTACCCAGAACCACTCCCTCATCATCAAAGTTCACAACAAGCCTCCTTATGAATTGTGGAGAGGCAGATCACCCAACATTGCCTTCTTCAAGATATTTGGATGCAAGTGTTACATCTTGTACAATGGCAAAGAGCATCGAGGTAAATTTGATGCTAAGGCCGATGAAGGTATTTTTGTTGGTTATTATAAACACTCTAAAGATTTTCGTTGTTTCAATAAGACATCTTTAAAAATTGTAGAGTCAGTCCATGTTACATTTGATGAACATGCTCTCCTTGAGCCACATTTGGCTCCAAATGTTGCTAATGATTTTAGTGATTTTGAGACAGGAACTAGACATAGAGAAACTGACAACCATCCTACTGAAGCCGCTACATCCAGTTCTTCAGCCGCACCTACTCAAACCACTGATGGTGTAACTGTTGAACCGCTGTCCTCTGATCCCATTCAAACCGTCCATCCAGTTCCAATCATCACCTTCAATGAAGATTTCAATGATTATCAAGATGATCCTCCTCTGGAAAATCTTCAAGAAATAGTGGTTCAAGACAACCTCCCTCCTGAAATTAATGAGCATAGAGACCGTCCAACTGCCAACGTTATTGGTCCTATAAGTACTGGTGTCCAAACCAGAGGGAGTTTGACTCACAGAGATGATCACAGTTTGTTCTCAACTGCTCTGTTATCTCAGATGGAACCGAAGAAGGTAGATGAAGCTCTAAGTTATCCAAGTTGGGTAATTGCAATGCAAGAAGAGCTTAATCAATTTGAAAGATGCAAAGTTTGGACTCTAGTTCCAAGGCCCAGAGATCACACTGTAATTGGAACAAAATGGGTATATAGAAACAAGATGGATGAAAGTGGTGCTATAACTAGAAACAAAGCTAGGTTGGTTGCTCAAGGTTATAGGTAAGAAGAAGGGATTGACTATGATGAAACCTTTGCCCCTGTAGCCAGACTCAAAGCCATAAGATTGTTCCTGGCCTATGCCTCCTTCAAGAAATTCAAGTTATATCAAATGGATGTGAAGAGTGCATTTCTGAATTGTGAACTACAAGAAGAAGTCTATGTAGCCCAACCGCCAGGATTTGAAGACAACAAATTTCCAAATCATGTCTTCAAACTCAAAAAAGCACTGTATGGACTCAAACAAGCTCCAAAGAGCATGGTATGACACTCTATCTAAATTTCTTATTGAACAAGGCTTCTCTCGAGGTAAAATTGATACAACTCTATTTATAGCTAAACACAAAAGTCATTCATTATTAGTTCAAATACTACCTCCGTCCCAACTCAATGTGCATCTTTACTGTTTGGCACAATATTTAAGGAGAGAGTATTTATATTCAAATAGTAGTGTTAGTTGAATAAATTGTGTGGCGGAAAATGAAGAGAGAGAATGAGTGGGGTAAATAGTAGTGTTAGTTGAATAAATTGTGTGGTGGAAAATGAAGAGAGAGAATGAGTGGGGTTAAATAGTGGGGTTAGTTGAATATAAAAATAATAAAAGACTTTCCTTTTTTGGATTGTGCACATATCAACGACACCCACTTAAAAGGCAAGTGTGCACATTGAGCTGGGACGGAGGTAGTATATGTTGATGATATTATTTTCGGTTCTACTAATGAAACTATGTGTGTTAAGTTTGAGAAGCTAATGAAGAGTAAATTTGAAATGAGTATGATGGGAGAGTTGACATTCTTTCTTGGACTCCAAGTCAAGTAATGCCATGATGGGATCTTTATCAACCAAGCCAAATACACTAAAGATTTGATAAAGAAGTTCGGGCTTGAAACCGCTAAACCAGTTGATACCCCAATGCCCAAGGCCTGCAGTTTGGATCGAGATGAACATGGTAAGAAAGTTGATCAAACTCTCTACCGAGGTATGATTAGCTCTCTACTTTACTTAACTGCTAGTAGGCCAGATATCATGTTTAGTGTTTGTGTTTGTGCTAGATTTCAAGCTGATCCTAGTGAGTCTCATCTTATTGCTGTTAAACGTATTATAAGATATTTATGTGGATCTGTTAACCTTGGACTTTGGTACTCCAAAGAATCTTCATTTGATCTATTAGGTTATTCAGATGCTGACTTTGCAGCATGTAAGATAAGCAGAAAGAGCACAAGTGGTACTTGTCAGTTCCTTGGAACGCGGCTTATGTCATGGTCCAGCAAGAAACAAGCGTCGGTTTCAGTCTCAACCGCTGAAGCTGAATATATAGCGGCTGGAAGCTGTTGCTCTCAAATTCTCTGGATGAAACAACAGTTGGAGGACTACGGGATATTTGAACAAAACTGCCCTATCTACAGTGATAGCACTGCTGCAATATCCATCTCCAACAATCCAGTTCATCACTCAAAAACCAAGCACATCGACATAAGATATCATTTCCTCAAAGACCATGTTGAAAAGAAAAACATTTTTCTAGCAAAGGTGGGAACAGATGATCAAATTGCTGACATCCTCACCAAACCGCTTGAAAATTCCAGGTTCTATCACTTACGAGGAAAATGGGTATGTTAGAACTAACTTAAGATATCATATCTATATTATTTCTAATATCTTTTGTTTAAGTGTTTTGGCTATGCTTAGAAAAGTTATCTAGTGTGCGGTTCTGTCATCATTGAAACCGCATCAATAAATGGTTCGGTACAAGATACTCCATCAAACTGACGAGTCAAAATAAATGAAATCGGTTCTTTCAAAACCGACAAGAAATCAAAGTCTTTCGGTTTAAACATATAAACCGCCATCAGATTAGAGAGACATCAGTTTCATGAAAACCGCTGAAGACGTAAGGTAAGTCGGTTTGCTCAATCAAACTGCTCAGGTATGAAATTGCACTTTAGTCCCTACTTTATGTCATACCAATTATAAGGACCTTTTTGCAATTTTCTCTGCCGCATTAAATTCTATGTGACGTGGGACGCCAACTGGAGACCATCGTGCGCCGTTCTCGTCGTTCCATTACCCGAGGAACAGTTATTTGAGTATAAAAGACAAAGTTGATTTCTTTTTACCTTTTTACCTTCTTCATCATTCATCTCTCTCTTCTGCAACCTCCGTTTTTCTTCTTCCAAATTTCTCATACTCTTTTCAAAATTTAAATGGCACCTAAGAAATCATCCGACCCTTCTGCTCCATCTACATCTAAAACATCCAAAGGCGATATGGTATGATTTCTTGAACCCTTCACTCTAGCATTTCATCTCTTTCCGCCATTGTCGTTCGTAAAAGCTTGTTCGTCTTCTAATGCCTTTCTTTGCTTTTTCGTTCAATTTTTGGTTAATATTTCTTACATATGTTCATATATGCTGGGTTTGATGTTTATTTCTTGTCTTTTGTTCAATTTTTGAACAATTTTGATTTTTGGGTTTTCGGGTGTTCTTTCGTATTTCTTTTGATACTATGTTCTGGGTTTGTTATTTGAACTTGTTCTTTTAGAACTTTGTTAGTATTTGCTCTTTTCGAGTCTTTTGGTATACTTCTTTCATGTTTTGGTTAAGTTTTTGTTTTGCATGTTTATCCCCTGTTCATCATGTTCTTCATGCATTCAAATCCTTTTTCAAATCCTTTTAATGTCTAAGTTTTGGGTGTTTACCATTTTACCCCTGTTTTGCTTCAACCGCCTATTTCATTGTTAGAATTCCTTGTAGCGGTTTGTATGCTTGGGTTATCAAACTGCTTGCACTAATCTCTTACTAACTTTGATTATTTTTAGGATGAATCCAACTTTGTACCTGGATCCCAAATCATTAAAGCCGAATTTGAAGCTGGTTCAGTTGGAAGGAAACTGATAGCTCTGCTTGAGTCATCGAAACTGCTGCCCCTGTTCCAACTAGATGAACCAAAGTTTGATAAGGAAATTTGTGCAGAATTTTTTGACAATGGGATTGTTTCTATGGTCCCTCTGTTGAATGGAAGAGGTGAAGAAATCAGAGATTTAGAGTCTGGGGAAGTTAAGACTGAAAATGCCATCAAGTCCACTGTCAGGACAAAAGATGTGGTTCTATCTGCTTCAAAAGTGGCTATCCTGGCTGGTTTAGAAAACTCCGGAATTCTTTCCATCAAACCAGAGTTAGTCAGCCGAACTACTGAGGAGCTCTTAGGGGTCTCTGTCTTCAACACTAAGACCACCCCCAAGAAGGAGTTTGGAGAAGTTATGGCAATATTGTGTGATTTAGTAGATACTGGAGTGATGTGCAAGAATGGCAATCACAACAACTTCACTACTGAGCCGTACAACTACTGTGTGGCTATCTACAAAGGGAAGAAGCTGCACTGGCCAAGAATCATAATGCAAGAAATGATCAATGCCCTCAGCCACCATACATCTGCCAAAGCCGCTGGAAAAACGAAGATCAAAACCCACTGCAGGCTTTTGACAAAGTTCCTGCATCAAGATTCTGTTATCTTTAAAGCTTCTATGGCAAACGAAGCTGAGTGGGTGCAACCGAATGAGAAGACCTTGTTTGGTGCTTCAAAACTTGATGCTTTCAGAACCGGATTTGGATGGCGGTTTGCACAAGCGGTATGGAATGCTGATCCTCTGCCTGAAGAGAAGAGAGGACCCTATCCTGAGGCTCGGCTCAATAAGTCAGGCAATGTGACGACCCCGGACCCCGCGGCCCGAGATCGCGAGCTGGACGTCGACTTAGAACCAAAACTCTAAAATATAGAAGTTAAAAATTCCGTTTTGAACCAAAAGATAATAACACAAGGTTTTACAAATCCAATAACCAATCACCGATAACCCATCGACCATAGCAGCATAACCAGCTGGAGAGAACCTCGGTAGCATAACAACTGAAGAGGACCCCGGTCAGAACCAACCAACAACCAATAATCGATGAACGATAACGGGAACGGGGTACATGACACGAAGTCATTACCCAAACTCTATAATACTCACCAAAGGGAGTTCAATATCATCCCAACTATGGCCAGTAGAAGGGGAACGGGAACGAGTGAAGAACATTATAAAGGACTTGGTTCAGGAGCCATTATAATCCTCTCACTAAACATCAGGTTAACAAAGTACCAGCTGGACTTCCAAATAAATGCTAAGTAATAAATACTAGCTTAATTA
Organism: Campanula takesimana; assembly: GCA_026119855.1. Lineage (NCBI taxonomy): Eukaryota > Viridiplantae > Streptophyta > Magnoliopsida > Asterales > Campanulaceae > Campanula > Campanula takesimana. The sequence goes on along the minus strand of JAOWBW010001540.1, from coordinate 29,739 downwards.
AACAACTTAGGGTTCCAAAGTAGGGAACCACACCAATTAAATCACCATAAGGATGCAACGGGTACTCATGAAGAGTTCAACAACAACGAACACAAGAAGTTTCTCATAAAAGAGCACAACAACGATAAACGGTATTGCTCATAAGGAGCTCAACAACAATGATTATTAGAATACGATAATTCCATAAAGAGGAACCATACCAGATACATTTCAAAGATGATACCATAAGTTACTCATAAGGAACACAACCAAACGGTCGCTCACAAATAGTACAACGACTACAACCCAAAATTATCCTAAACGTTTACTCATAAGGATGTACTAGGACTATGAACTCAACCATCTCATCACACCTGAAATTCCAAAGTAGGAATCAGAATGAATACACTTTAAGGTTAATCAAACCGCAAGTACCCAAACGAATCCAAAATGTTACTCTTATTAGAACATGATCACGACTGGACTAAACCCTACACTTTAGTGTTCAATAACAACCCCTAGGTACTATGGGACATCGCCTAAAACCTAGACCAAGTCTTACTCGAAAATCAATTCGATTGGAAGAACCACGAACACTCATGCGATGCCCAAACACCCAATAAAATCCCGAAGTATAAAACTTATCACTTAACCGAACAACCTATACTATCTTGTAGTACTCTAAGAGAGCTTCGAACGATAGTTTACACGCCTAAAAACGGAGTCCGGATGAGAAAGTTATGGAGGAAACAATTTTAGAAGAAAAGGGAAGAATATACCAGAATTTTAGCTTGGCACGACCGTGCCTAAGAAAGTGGCACGACCGTGCCAAACATGACGAGAGAAGGTGAATATTGGCACGACCGTGCCAATAAAGGAGCACGACCGTGCCAAACATGACGAGAGGCAAGTGAATATTGGCACGACCGTGCCAAATAAGGAGCACGACCGTGCCAACCATTACGAGAGGGAAAATGAATATTGCACGACCGTGCCAAATAAAGGAGCACGACCGTGCCAGAAGAACAATGCCCAGATTACTTCCTGGTTCACCATTTTCGGACCAAAACCCAAACTTTCACTAAATGCTCAAAATCAAAGCTTTCAAATAGTTTCCAAGGTACTAAAACAACATCTAAACATCAAGGGAACCTAAACAACACCATCTAACAACCCAAAACAAGATTTAAACCCAACATTCACATATTCACCATTTTTACCCAAAACCAAATAAATTCCAAATTAATTCCAACTCAACCAACTTCAAATATAACACACCCAACATCATATAAACATGATATGAACATTTTAGCATAAAAATGGGGAAAAGTAACTTACCCGGATTTTCTCAAAGGTGACGGAACTCGAAATTTTGGTGACTTACGATCCTATCGACGATCTAAACATGATTCATGTTTTAAGAAATGAGAAATAATGAGAGGAAGATGATGGAATGAAGAGAGAAGTGAGAGGAAGAAAAAAACTTACCCAATGAGCTTAGAGAGAGAGAGAAATGGCTGGAAAAGTGAGGGAGAGGTGAGGGAGAAGAGAGGGTGTAGGGGAATTATTTCCCAAAACTTACACTCAGGCCCTCCACTACACTACACACAAATACTTACACTCCCTACTAACTATTAAGACCCAACAATATTGCACTAACCCGAATGACTCAAATAAAATACTAGGCATAAATATTATAACCACATAAAGTGCACACATAAATATTTAAATAAATAATAATTTAAACAATAAATAAGCAATTAAATAAATAATGATTATTTATTACTAATAAAATAGAGCCTAGTTTTCGGGTCGTGACATTCACTCCCCCTTAAAGAAAAATTCGACCCGAATTTTAACGAGACTTACCCGAAAGACCAAATAGCTACGGATACGATAGTTCCGCCATTATCAAATTCCTCAATTATCCATTTTCTAAACCACCACGTAGTAACCTTAAATAACGTTCACGATACCACGACCTCTCGCACATAACTTCCCTCAATCATAACTCACTACTAATTAGAATCCACAATCAAAATTGGAGAATCCCAATTGCTCTAAATCATAACTCTCGAGATATCCCAAGCTCACCTTATTCATAACCTAAATTACACTGCAAAGGTGTTTCCTTTCGTAAATCGTATACTTAGTTATTCCCCAGAAATTCAAAACACTACCATCTCGAGCTAAATTAGCTTTTAAAATATAAAAAGGCTAAAGAATTTCTGTTTCCACAACATTCATCAAAGGCTATATCTCTAAGGATCCCCATTATAGTGCTCTCGCTCTAGGTAGCACCTTAAACTAGAGTTGTAATGTAAACCCAAAATTTAATACAAAATGTTTACTTAAATCTACGCCATAATATCATCGTCATAACACTCAATCCTTGAAAGCCTAAAATAATTACGAATATTCAATAGTCCGAAAATGATCTAAATTTCATCTTCAAAAGATTTTCTCTAACTCCCATTTAAGTCATAATCCGTGCTCATATACCCAAAGGAATCAACGAACTCTAAATTCAATAGCTAAACCCAGTTAGTCTCTCACGCATACATTTTATTACTTAATGATATTTAAGCTCAATGGTACTACCATCATAATAAACCAATTAGCTAGCAACGTTCCAATTGACCCAGTGCCAAATCATGATATTCCTTAATTATGCCCAAGTATTGATACTCAACTTTCTTCACACACCTTGATCCAATTCGGTAACGCCACCAAGAAGGGATTTAGAACCATAGAACCACTATCTAACCAAAATTTCAAAATGCCTTTAACATAGATTGAGAAATTATTACTCTCCCAAAATGTACTTATTAGTCTTTTCTAACTTAACACGCTCACCACTATCGATGATTATAACTTCCCATAATATACTCATATCCCATAACACATCATGCTTTTCCTCATACTATCCAATCCGATGCGCTCACGTAGATGCACTACAAGTAAACAAAATCTCCTATCCAGAAATCCTCAATTTGAATCCTCAACTCTTATAACCCAACCGATGCCATAAGGACATTGATCTAAATATTAGCACTACAACTTGTACTATAACAACTCAATTTAACCCAAGGTTCTCCCCAATTACTAGGTACTACTCAGAAATTAAAATAGAAATTTTTACAAACGATAAATACACCCAACAATTGGTATAGACATCCATTGTCACCCATCGAAGCAAAATAGACAGATTTCCTAACAAGAAAAGAATTGCTTAACTCTACACAAAGGAACGGTCTCAAAACAACAATTTTAGGCAAAAGGGAAGAGAGGATGTAACAATTTCCCTACAACCTCGACTAAAGCGTGACATTTCCCTTCTCAAAATGATATCAAAAATCTTATAATAGCAATATGACCAATTTAGCAGGTAAGTTATATCTACCTTTAAGACACACATGAGCACATAAGACTCCATCAGACATCCTACACTCCTCCCTAGGAGTAGACACTGACAACACATAGGTCAAAGACTCAAAAGAAATAAATGCAACTAAATGCACAGAAACATATGAATGCGATGACCCTAAAATGCACGCGCTCGTTCTCTCGACAAAAATTAATACCTCCTGAAACTGATGAATCACCCGTTGAGTGCTGATTGATTGCCAATACTCTTCCTGAAACCTTGGGCTTCCCCGAAGTATCCCTCTTCTGACCCTGTGAAGTACCAGTGTCACTCCCGGATGGTTGATATCTGCCCCTAAGACAATCCCTCACAAAATGCCCCAACTGACCACACTTCAAACAATTTTCCTTGCTTCTTCCAACACTTGTTCTGAGTGTCCTTTCCTCTGATAGTAGCTGCAGACTTTCCCATTTCGTGTACCCTTATTAGAACCTTGGATTCCTACTGTTGGTTGCCCTTGAAGTTGCCTTTGAATCGAGCTTGTACTCCAGAATTACCTCTGTTATCCGAATGTTGCGTTGTGACTTACTCTGCCCTCCTTGCTTACCCGGGTTAACCATATCAGTCTTCCTTTTGTGTTCCCAAATATCCTGCTCAATCAAGTAGGCTCGATCCACCGCATCCTGAAAAGGTTGAATTCTTTGGGCTAAAAGTTGAGTCCTAATGGCTGTCTTCAAACCCCTGATCAATCTCATCGCTTTCTGCTCCTCGGTCCGCACAAGGTATTCACAACACTGGCTAATTCTGTGAACTTAGCTGAGTACTGTGCTACTGACATCATGCCTTGCTCCAAGCTGAGGAACTCGATCTCTTTCCGGTTTGATTCACTAAAAAGATAAAATGATCCTTAAATTTCCTCACGAACCACTCCCAAGGATATGGTACAAGAGTCGTATCCCAACTGGTCTTCAGTGCCTTCCACCAATGTTCCGCAGCCCCCACGAGCTTATAAGCTGCAAACAAAACCCTATCCTCATCAGTGCAACCAAAGACCTCGTAGATTTTCTCCATTGATTCTATCCATAGCTCGTCCTTCTTCACATCAGGCTCACCGTCGTACTCCCTTGGTTTCAACTTCAAGAACTGCTCCAACCCATATCGCGGAGGTGCTACATGTTCCTCTCTCGGCCCTTGGTCATGAATTGATTTCACGGCCGCTTCAAACCTGTCCTGAAACATTGCACGGTTTTCTTCCTGTAGACCATTCTGATTCTGAGTCCACTAGAACTTTCACCCGATCTTCTTCTAGCCATCACAAACAAATACCTGCATAAAATACTCATCGTTACTCACTTCGAACCCATCTACCCTCCTAGGTCATACTAGTCCACCAAGACTTATACTTAGAGCTAATGCCATAGCTCTGATACCAACTGTCGCGACCCCGCGGTCCGAGATCGCGAGCTGGACGTCGACTTAGAACCAAAACTCTAAAATATAGAAATTAAAAATTCCCTTTTGAATCAAAAGATGATAACACAAGGCTTTACAAATCCAAGTTTAAATCAATAAAGTGCATCTAACATAAGCTCCACAGCTTATACCAAAAAAGAATAAAATATACAATTCTTAATGACGTCAATAAAGGTAAAACTATCCCCAAAAGGTTATACATTTAAATAATGTAAACCGATCCATAACAACCTGCCCCAAAATCTCAAACCTCTCGACGTCCTCCTCGATCCGCGAATCCTAATCCTTTTCCTCCTGGGGGGGGTTAAGGAAAACAAAGATGGAAATAAACGGGGTGAGATAAAATCTCAGTAAGTTACTAATGCAACTACATGACATGCTAATATGCAATGACCAATAGCAATTAACATAAGACAGATAGCAGCGGAATAATAAGTGACATGCTGTCAAACAGTAATATCCAATAATCAATCATATAAATAAACATGTAACAACAAATGAGAGGCTCCCTATCGCCAACCGTCCCATACCGGTTGGAAATAACGACCAGCTCATCATGCAACACATAAAGCTGAAATAAACACTCATAAGTGGATACATAGCCAAGGTTTTCCAAACTGGAACATCCAAATAAAGGATCGCTGCACAGCTTCAATAATCAACAATCAACATCTTCATAGCAGCATGAAAGCTCGAAGAGAAAACCCCGGTACCGGAACCAAATCATAAAAGTGTCACAAGGGACAAGGACCATGACACAAAGTCATGCCCGTTAGCCAGATGCATTCACAAAGGAACGCTGACTTATCCTTTCCAAGGCCAATCTGGAGAAGGGGTATAGTAAGGGCAAAACAATGGTCAACATTATAATGGACTTGGCTTTGCCATTATAATCCTTCCCATCGCCCGATGCAACAAATATGCCAGCTGGGCTTCTAATTAAATGCTAAGTAATAATATTTTAGCATGAATAACAACTTAAGGTTCCAAAGTAGGGAACCACACCAATTAATCACCATAAAGGTGCAAACGATTACTCATAAAGAGTTCAAGAACAACGAACACAAGGAGTTTCTCATAAAAGAGCACAACAACGATAAACGGAATTTCTCATAAAGAGCACAACAACAATGATTATTAGAGTACCGTAATTTCATAAAGAGAAACCATACCAGATACATTCGAAAGATGATACCCACGAGTTAATCAAAAAGATCACAACCCAAACGGTCGCTCACAAATTGTACAACGACTATAACCCAAAATTATCCTAAACGTTTACTCATAAAGATGTACTAGGACTATGAACTCAACCATCTCATCACACCTGAAATTCCAAAGTAGGAATCAGAATGAATACACTTTAAGGTTAATCAAACCGCAAGTACCCAAACGAATCCAAAATGTTACCCTTATTAGAACATGATCACGACTGGACTAAACCCTACACTTTAGTGTTCAATAACAACCCCCTAGGTACTATGGGACATCGCCTAAAACCTAGACCAAGTCTTACTCGAAAATCAATTCGATTGGAAGAACCACGAACACATCATACGATGCCCAAACACCCAATAAAATCCCGAAGTATAAAACTTATCACTTAACCGAACAACCTATACTATCTTTTAGTACTCTAAGAGAGCTTCGAAACGATAGTTTACACGCCTAAAACGGAGTCCGGATGAGAAAGTTATGGAGGAAACAATTTTAGAAGAAAAGGGAAGAATATACCAGAATTTTAGCTTGGCACGACCGTGCCTAAGAAAGTGGCACGACCGTGCCAAACATGACGAGAGAAGGTGAATATTGGCACGACCGTGCCAAATAAAGGGGCACGACCGTGCCAAACATGACGAGAGGCAAGTGAATATTGGCACGACCGTGCCAACCAATACGAGAGGGAAAATGAATATTGGCACGACCGTGCCAAATAAAGGAGCACGACCGTGCCAGAAGAACAATGCCCAGATTACTTCCTGGGTTCACCATTTTCGGACCAAAACCCAAACTTTCACTAAATGCTCAAAATCAAAGCTTTCAAACTAGTTTCCAAGGTACTAAAACAACATCTAAACATCAAGGGAACCTAAACAACACTATCTAACAACCCAAAACAAGATTTAAACCCAACATTCACATATTCACCATTTTTAACCCAAAAACCAAATAAATTCCAAATTAATTCCAAACTCAACCAAACTTCAAATATAACACACCAAACATCATATAAACATGATATGAACATTTTAGCATAAAAATGGGGGAAAAGTAACTTACCCGGATTTTCTCAAAGGTGACGGAACTCGAAATTTATTGGCTTCCTACGATCCTATCGACGATCTAAACATGATTCATGTTTTAAGAAATGAGAAATAATGAGAGGAAGATGATGGAAGTGAAGAGAGAAGTGAGAGGAAGAAAAACTTACCCAATGAGCTAGAGAGAGAGAGAAATGGCTGGAAAGTGAGGGAGAGGTGAGGGAGAAGAGAGGGTGTAGGGGAATTATTTCCCAAAACTTACACTCAGGCCCCTCCACTACACTACACACAAATACTTACACTCCCTACTAACTATTAAGACCCAACAATATTGCACTAACCCGAATGACTCAAATAAAATGCTAGGCATAAATATTATAACACATAAAGTGCACACATAAATATTTAAATAAATAATAATTTAAACCAATAAATAAGCAATTAAATAAATAATGATTATTTATTACTAATAAAATAGAGCCTAGTTTTCGGGTCGTGACAATGTTCATCAAGTGGAAGACTATAATAACTTCATGTCTAAGGATTCAAATGACATAACTAATATGCGATATATGTACGACATAGACCATGACATAAATCTCATACAGCGGGTCATGTCCAGTACCTTGTTCCAAACAAGTACCCATAAATCTAACATGATCATCCCATGATCATTTAGCCTTTATACTAGTGCTTAACAAGTACTAGGGATGGGGATTATTATAAGTAAACATGAACAACAATAATAATCAAAAACATCTCTTTATTGATATGAAATAAATGATAACAATTACAACGTTTATTAAACGTGCCTAGGGCACCACTACCAACATTAATGGCATGAATGACTTCGTGCACTTGTCTTACATTTGCGATGGAATACGGACAGCCCCAGTGTAACGGCATGTAGTACTCATGAAGGGAACAAACCAACCCTTTAAATTGTGGCAGTATGGATATCTATTTCATGATGAGCAACCGCAGTCCATTTCTTTGTCACGACCTTATAAAAAGGGGTCCAATGGTGGAATGAGCGGCGTATGAGGATAGTATATGGGAGAAGGTGTATATAGAGAGTGTACATGAAGTGTGTACAAGGGGTGAGTGTATAGAGAGAGTGTATGGGGGGTAGAATGTAGAGAGAAGAGAAAGTGATTCGTTCATCCCAATTGGTCAAAGCGTTTGTTATTTTGAGACTAATTTTGTACTTAGTTATGTGAATGGTTTGTGGGTCCATTTACCTTTTAATGAGTCGTCATTAATGAGTAAGATTAAGATTAATTCATCATATAAAGATATAGCAATCAAATGAAGATGGTGAATAAGACAATTTTATTGATTTATGCAAGATTATGTCTCAAGTCTAGAGAGAAAAGAAATAAAGACTCTTTTATTATTTGAACGACTAATCCGGGGTGGACTTTTACTAAAGAAACAAAAATAGTCCAAGGTGGACTTTTGACTAAAGACACTCTAGAACCTACGAAGACTGAATGACCCTTTTTATTTATTATTTAAAGGAGGTAGCCCCAGTTTGCTCTTTCTTGTTTGGACTTTGCTCACGCCCATGCATTCCTATCGCGGGTGATGGCTCCGCTATCAATGAGGCTTTGGATCTTCCTTTTCAATTGGAGGCAACCTTCAGTGTCATGCCCAATGTACTGGTGGTATTTGCAGTATTTGGAGGGATCCAAGTCTGGTCTTACCCTGTTTGGTTCATAGTTGAGTAGAGGAGCCAACTTGCCGGCTCGAACCAAACCTTTGAAGAATTTGGCTAACGGCATACCTAAGTCGTCGAATTCGCGCTCGTCCTTCCTTTCACGAACTGTCTTTGAGGGTGATTTAGGTACCGGTACCCCTTGTTGATGAGTAGTCATAGGAGGCATACCGACGGGGAAAGTCTGTGGCGGCCCGTACATTTGAGGAGCGTACGGGTGTTGACATTGAGCAAGAGGGAGAACTCGGCTGAGGTAATCATAAACGCCACAAATGTCAGACAAATGGCGCCTCTCGATATCTCTTAGGGTCTTATGCATCTCCTTCTGAAAGTGTGTCGCTTGCTCGTTGAGAATGGCCTTAAAGTGGATTGCTTGTTCATCGAGGATGGCTTCGAAGTGGGATGCTTGCTTACTGAGAGCAGTACCGGTGTAGAGGATTGTCTCGGGATCTTGGGTAGCAGCTTCAGTTGCAACTTCGATGTTCCTTGCAGCCGACATGATGCAGAACTCTAGTCATGAAAGAATTAGATTCGTATTTAATGATAAGGCATCGTTATAAAATCATTTTTTGGAAAAGAGTCGGTCTCCACATTTTTGAAATGCATTTTGGTAAAAAATTGAAAGTTTGACCGGGCCGAAGTTGCCTACGTTCCCCTTATCATGAGGGAGAGGTCCCACTCAATAAGAGGCTCAGGTCGCCGTAGTTCGAATCAAGTTAGACTTTTAAAAAGAGGTGAGAGATGACCATAGGGGTCAAAAAGAGGGAGATGACTCGGTCCTTGGTCAAGCATGGGTGAGGAAGACCTATAGGAGTTGGTTTTGATTGAGTCGGGTATGGTTTGACCTAAGGTTTGACCTAAATTTGACCTAAGGTTTGAGACAAGAAGTGGTTCAAGCTAGAATGCGACAATAATGGTGGATTGACCTAGATGGGTGTAGGATAAGTCGACTTAAATGAGAAGGGTTGGATTGACCTATATGGTGAATGAATCAAGATAGCGGGTTGTAGTGGTTTGCCTATGGGATGATCTAAGCGGGATAGACATGGTTTGACCTAAGCGGGTATAAGGTTAACCTATTCTGGTTGCTGGACTAAGGAAGGTTGGAGATTGACTTAGATGGATCCAAGATAGGTAAGTCGACCTAAGCGGGTCGCGGGTTGCCCTAGATGAGTCAGGGATTGACCTAGTTGAAGGTCGGTAGATAGATTCAAGACGGGTAAGTTGACTTAAGCGGGCCAAGGATTGACCTAGATGGGTCAAAGGTGAAGGGGTAGTTTTAACCTAAGACGGACAAGTTGACCTAGATGGGTCGAGGATGGGATGTGGACCTAAATGGGTCGAGACGGGTTGACCTAGGTTGGTATGGACAACGGTGGGTCAAATAATGACCTAGGTGGGTCAGGATGACGGTTTGACCTAAGTGGGTTAAGGTCAAAGGTAATTGGGTTCTCCTATGGAATCAAAGATTGACCTAAGAGGTCAAAAGCGGATAAAGTTGACCTAAGGGGTCAAAGGTTGACCTAGGAGGTCAAAGGCAGATAAATTTGACCTAGGGGTCAAGGGTTGACCTAAGAGGTCAAAGGTTGAAAAAGTTGACCTACGGGGTCAAGGGTAGACCCAAGAGTTCAAAGATGATAGAGTTGCCCTAGGGGGTCAAAGGTTGACCTAAGAGGTCAAAGGCGGATGAGGTTGACCTAAGGGGTCAAAGATTGACCTAAGAGGTCGTGGGGTGATAAAGTTTACCTAAGGGGTCCAAGGTTTGACCTAAGAGGTCGAAGGCCGATAAGGTTGACCTAAGGGGTCAAAGGTTTACCTAAGATGTCAAAAGCGGATGAGGTTGACCTACGGGGTCAAAGGTTGACCTAGGAGGTCGAAGGCGATAGGGTTGACCTAAGGGGTCAAAGGTTGACCAAAGAGGTCGAGGGGTGACCTAAGAGGTCGAAGGTGATAAGGTTGACCTAGGAGGTCAAGGGTTGACCTAAGAGGTCGGAGGTTGATAAAGTTGACCTAGGGGGTCAAAGGTAGACCTAAGAGATCAAAGGTTGGTAAGGTTGACCTAGGGGGTCAAAGGTTGACTTAAACGGATAAGATTGACCTAGGGGATCAAAGGTTGATTTAAACGGATAAGATTGACCTAGGGGGTCAATGGTTGGCCTAAGAGGTCCAAGGGTGGTAAGGTTGACCTAGGAGGTCAAAGGTAGATAAGGTTGACCTAGGGGGTCAAAGGTTGACCTAGGAGGTCAAAGGCGAATAAGGTTGACCTAGGAGGTCAAAGGTTGACCTAGGGGGTCAAAGGTTGGCTTAAGAGGTCAAAGGTAGACACGTTGACCTTGGAGGTCAAAGGTTGGGAAGGTTGACCCAAGGGGTCAAAGGTTGACCTAGGAGGTCAAAGGTAGATAAGGTTGTCCTAAGAGGCCAAAGGATGGTGGGATTTTGACCAAAGCGGGTCGAGATGAAGGGTAGACCCAAATGGATCGCAATGATGGGTAGGTAACCTAGATAGGCCGAGATGAGGAATTTTGATAGATGGCTCAAGGGGTGAGCGATGGACCTTAGAGGTTGCCTAGATGCAATGCACATTTTATTTAACGAAAAGTTTTGTATTTATTTACATCCTAAATGGTTGGTCCAAGGAGTGTCCTAATCTCTATGTGTGGGCTGACACGGGTAGGATAAAGGTTCCCACCGCTCGTGGAACGTACATGGTGAATAGAGTAGACGAGTGACTCGAAAAGAGTGCGACAGTAGCGCACAAATTCCTGCACATCGAATACTCCGGGTAATGGGGACCTGTGCAGTGCTGACATGGACTAGTGGTAGTGTGTGGCAAGAAACTAATTCTTTTTAGGGAGAAAAGAGAGGTGTTTTTTTTTAATGCTTGAATGATGCAATACAATGCAAGAGAGAGAGAGAAGAGGGAGAGGATAAGAATGTACAAGGGAGCATAGCAAACTCTCGTTTGACCTTAGTACTATAGGGAAAGTACAAAATATACATGTATTGAAAAAATACAAGGTATACATATTAACATGGCAAAAATACAAGGTGCATGTGCAACCATGGAAAAGTGTGAGGTGCATGTGTAAACATGGCAAAGTGTGAGGTGCGTGTGCAAACATGGAAAAGTGTGAGGTGCATGTGCAAACGCAAAGTGTGAGGTGCATGTGCAAACATGGCAAGGTGTGAGGTGCATGTGCAAACATGGCAAAGTGCGTGGTGAATGTGAGAACATGGCAAAGTGCGTGGTGCATGTGAGAACATGGCAAAGTGTGTGGTGCATGTGAGAACATGGAAAAGTGTAAGGTGCATGTGAGAACATGGCAAACATCATGATGTGAACGAAAGTTAGACCCACTAAGTTTGAAAAAGTTTCAAAGCATTCCCCAGCAGAGTCGCCACTGTGAATACCCCTTTTCGATGAAGCGACGCATGGGAAGTATCTTGTGATTATTATTATTTACAAAAGGAAATATTCATAACGACATTATATTTATGAAAGTCGCCACGCCGTTTTAATTAAAGCCAAAACATTGAAAAAAGCATTTTTAGTGGGTTCGGGGGTCAAATTACAACAAGAGAAGAATATTGAACGTTATCACTCCTATTGCCCGAATTGATCGGTCTTTCTATCATGATGAATGTGTTAGTAGTGTGTTAGTGTTTTAGACCGGATCCGAAGATTGCCTACGTTCCTCTCAATGTGAGAAGCTCAGGTCAGCGTAGTTCGCACAGAATTAGAATAGGCAGAAGAATCGGGATCATGCATAATGAGGGGGGAAATACCTAAAGATCAGGGTTTAGAAGTAGTTCCTAGATCATCCTCGGGTTGATGAACCCTAGATTATCATCGGCTATGAAATAACATGTAATTATGAAGATTGCAAGCCTAAATATAACATAAATGAGGTTTTAATCTATGAACACGAAGAACATGCAAAGAACATATTATGAACATATGAATGAACATGCAAAGCATATGAAGAAACTATAAATAAACATGTAAGAACGCGAATATAAAAGATCTACATTAAAAATGATGCAAGAACATGAAGAAAAAGTTAGAAAACTTACCTATGTTGGCAAGAAATAAACCTTGATCTCCTTGAGTGTTTGAATGCTTAATTAGGGAGAAAATTGTGTTTAAGAACTCTAAAATTCGGACTTAAAGCTCTCAAAACCGGGATCCTAAACCAATGAGCTGAGATTGGTTTATATAGTAAACTGAGGGGAAGATCTGACGGCTGAGATCATCCGGAGCAAGGTTGGCCGCCTGGCCATGACTGAAGCTGGTGACAAGAGTGGCCGCGTGGCCAAGGTCGGCACGCAGTAAGGTTGGCCGCGTGGCCAATGATGCAGGCTAACGTGATTTTCAAGCTAGGGTTTCTGCATGGTTTTATGGAAACCATTTATTACCTATTTTGATAGATTTTGTCATAAATTAGGTATTTCGGGAATCCGGGACAAGTATTTGCAAGGTTTCTAATTCCTATAAAGTCCTTGTATTTTTGAGAAAGTCCTAATAAACTCATTTTCAGGTCGGGTACTAACAGGCATCACCATCTGTTGAGCAAAGCAAGAGTGACTCATCCTCGTGCGAGGGAACAAATATGAGAGGACATGGCAAGAGATACTCCATTTCTCGGGAGCCTTTCGGCGTACTTTAGAAGCATATACTTGCAGAAGCTTTGAAAACTGAGACACATGTTGTGGCTATTTGCTGCCCAAGCCAATTTTCTAGCTTGGGATTATTTGTGCAACATCGTGTCCTTTTATGATGGGCTCTTTCTCAGATGGGTCTTGGTTACCACAGGCCTTCTTTTCATGAACCCAAAAATGCACACTGCTGTAGAATGATGCCAATAACCCAAGACAACCTTTGATGGTGCCATATCTTGTCGAGCCTTTTGCAATCCCAAAGTTGACTCGGTGGGGAATTGATTTGTTGAGGAGATCCAATGTAGACCTTGTGCAGTTGTCTTCCTTAGAGGCCGGAGATCTCCATTTCTCTTTCCCTTCTCTCTCTCACTCTCTCATTTTTTTTATGACGCACCCTGTTTTTTGCCTAGACCGCCCTTTCGGGTTTTCAATCTAGCGGGCATCTCTTTTGCGTCTTCTTTTTTTTTTGACTCGATTAATGAGGAAGTGTGCATTGACTCTGGCAGAGGAGATAAGACATGTGATTTTGCGGTGGAGACCTTTTGTCACTAAAGATGAGTGACATTGACTTGACTAGGGAAGTGGTCCCTAGTATTGACTTTGTGTATGTATAGATTTTTTGAATGACTCACAAAGATAAGTAAGTCATTAAGAGAGAAGAGAAGGAAAGCCTCAATTTGATTGCAAGTAATTGGGAGTATGCAGAAAGAATAGAAGCTCTAGACTCGACAAGGAACGGAAATTGATTCCAAATCTAGGAAAGTTTCTCAATCTTGAGGTGATTAATTCATTGGAAAATGAATCGTACAAAGATGTCATGACAAGTTGGAGAGGAAGGCCGATCACCATAACGTGATAGGGCTAAACATATCTTCTTTCTTGCGTGAGACCGGACCCGAAGGTTGCTGTAGATACCCCGGGGAACCACGGCTTGGCTAGAGCGGTGAATTATCCTAGGATGTCTAACTTGTTTTTAGAGTCGCCACCTATGTTTTGAGGAACATAAGAAAAACCTATTGATTGTAGCCTAAGTTTGATTACGAAAACAAAGATTCTTTGTTTTGAGGTTCGGGGGTTAGATTACGAGATGGGAAGTACCGAAACACCCATCTCGCCCAACTAAAGTTGGTCTTGCTTGATCAAAATCTACATGAATGATAATGTTCTTCTTCTTCTTCTTTAAGTTATAAAAAGGGGGTTTAAAATAGAGTTTGAAATGTAGGAGATAACTCCTTAACCAACCTCAATGAGATGAGGTGATCATTAGAGTCATGTCCCAAAATTATTTGGGTGATTGTACATTTGATTAGAGTAAAAGAGAGAGAGGAGATGAAGTAGAAAAGAAAGGAAAAGATGGACTTTTACCTAAAATTTGAAGAACTTCAAATGTTGCTTGATGAGATCCTTGGAGAACCTTTAGAAAGTGACTCTTTTTGTCTAGTTTTTTGATGATTTTTCCGATCCTTGAAAATGGAGGTAAAGAGAGGTTTTTATAGGTGAAAGAGGGGTGTTTTTGGTGCCAAAACTCAGTCACCAAGAAATCCTTCCCGGGCAAAATCCTGTAAATTGAGCAAGGGAGGGAATCATGGCCAGAAATCTGTAACTGACGCCCAGAGGCGCGCGCTTCCTGCTTTGGGGGCGGGAGGCGCGCGCGGCTGGCTCCTAGTGTCGGAGGCGCGCGACTCAAGTAAGGCAATTTTGACAGAATGGACTAGAAAGTCAGCCCTGTCATTCAGTTTAGTCCCTAGACTTAACGAAGTCAGTCAGAAACTTAACGGAAGTGACAGAAACTAACGAGAAACACTTAAAATGGGGAGAAACACAAGATCAAATGTGTAATCGGGGTGAGCGGTCCAAGGCAGGGTGTCTACAGAGCCCCTCGGCGATGTGGACTGCAAAGCAAAACGCGTCGACGAAAGTTAAAAACACCCGCCGAGGACATCACCAAGAAAAAGCAAAGACTCGATGAAAGCCGGAATTTGAAATTGCGAGAGATAGTGGTGCGCTCCCTGTGTGAGCGGCTTTTGCTGGAGTGTTGTATTGGGGCTCATGGGAGCTTGTCTCGATATGGACCGACTTTTGTTGAGTTGGGGCTCATGGGAGCTTGTCTCGATATGGACCGAGTTGCCGACTTGGAGCTCATGGGAGCTTGTCTCGATATGGACCGAGTTTGCCGACTTGGAGCTCATGGGAGCTTGTCTCGATATGGACCGAGTTGCCGACTTGGAGCTCATGGGTGCTTGTCTCGATATGGACCGAGTTTGCCGACTTGGAGCTCATGGGAGCTTGTCTCGATATGGACCGAGTTGTCGACTTGGAGCTCATGGGAGCTTGTCTCGATATGGACCGAGTTGCCGACTTGGAGCTCATGGGTGCTTGTCTCGATATGGACTGAGTTTGCCGACTTGGAGCTCATGGGAGCTTGTCTCGATATGGACCGAGTTGTCGACTTGGAGCTCATGGGAGCTTGTCTCGATATGGACCGAGTTGCCGACTTGGAGCTCATGGGAGCTTGTCTCGATATGGACCGAGTTGTCGACTTGGAGCTCATGGGAGCTTGTCTCGATATGGACCGAGTTGTTGACTTTGTGGGGTGTGGGCACGGTTGAATGTTTTGAATGAGGTCGTTAGCGAACCCTTGTTGACGAATCCGTTAGTGAATCCGTTCGATGAAATATTGCTTTGAAGCCTCGTGCCATTTGGAGTCACACTTGACTTTTGAATTTTGGGGTACGGGCACAGTTGACCGCGACCAGAAAAATGTTCCTGCTGGGGATGAAATGTTGAGATTGACTCTTGAGGGGGGTGTGCCACCCGTGACAGAACTTAGGGAGTTTGGAATCCGTGGGGAAACCTTGATACGATGCATGGATTTTTGCATGGGAGACTGCTTCTGAACCTACCTGATGATGGGAAGAGCGCGCGTCCGGGCCTCGTTATGGGACGCGCGCGCCTCAGATGAGCATGTCAGGAGGCGCGCGCCTGGCGCATTAGTTCAGCATATTTAAACAGGCTGTTCGCTGTTTTTCGGCCATTTTTCAAAAATTTGAAGAACCCTCCAAATTCCAAGCCCAATTTTCGTAGAAAAATCACCCCAAAACACTTTCTTGCTGCTCTAGGATCAATTCCGTCAATGAAACGATGTCGGATCGTCAGCAATCGCCTCCGTTTGAGATGCCACAGGGCGAAGAGCCCGAAATTGGGGTTGAAGCTATGGACCCGAGCTTGCTTACTTTCCGGCCTCATACCCACATTTCTCACTTCGTGACTTCGGGTTTGGTAAGAATGCCTCACCCTTCTTGTCGATTTCGGGTTTCATGAAGTTCTGTTTTCTTTACCCGAAATATTGCTGCAGCAGCTTTATTGATCATTCTTTGCATGTTGTTTGTTGTTGCTGATTTTTTGCAAGAAACATGTTGGGATGTCCATTTTCATGTTCACACACTTGCTTGTACATTGTTCTACCGTTGAAATCTCTATGTTGAGTTCATCTGTTTTCTAGCAGTCATGCTGATGAAATTTTTGCTGTTCCTTTTTTTTTCTTTCAGGAGTGGACCCGTTTGACAGAGATTCGTGGTGGGGCTCATGGGCCCATCTCTATATGGAAGAGGTTGCCCGAGAATGTTCGGGCCCGAGTCACAGGGACTCATTTTGGTCTTTTTGTCACTAGCCTCCCAGCTTTGAAGAATGACCCTGATGTGGTTCAGGCATTGAGGGAGAGATGGTGGGATACCACCCATACCTTCCATTTACCCATGGGCGAGGTGACTATGACGCCTACTGATTTCACAGCTTTGACGGGCTTGCCGTTCATGGGGGTGCCTGTCCCTTTTGGTTTGAGAGGGGCTGTTCGGACTCCGGACGAGTTACTGGCCTTGGTTGACTGCCGGTTCGAGGTTAAGAATTCTCGAGTGACATGGGGGAGAATCCGGGCTTATTTCAGCATCTTGATGGCTGAGGCTCGAGGTGTTACTGCTAATCGGGTTGATGCTGTGGCCCGTTGCTTCATTTGGTACTTGTTATCCCACACTCTGTTTGCCAACAGGGGATCTTCGGCCTCTTTGGCTCTGCTTGACTTGTTAGTGGACTTGGACCAGATCGGCCAGTACAACTGGGGCGCAGCGGGCTTGGCTGCTTGTTATCACGGCATGGATTTGACCAGCCGCTCGACTACCAGCTCTGTTACGGGCTTCAGCTTGCTGTGGGAGGTATACCACTTACTGTCCCTTTTATATTCTCCTTGCCTTAGTCATAACTGCCTTTTTCGTTGACTGTCATTAACTTTGTTTCTGCCTCTTGTCTACAGCTTTGGGCTTTTGCTATCCTGAATCTGAGGGATTTCAAGATTGCCAAGGAAGGCCAGCCCCAGTATCCGGACTGCGCACGGTGGGCGTATAAGGAGAGGAATGTGAAGACTGGCACGAATCCCATTAGTCTTACTTCGGCCCGACGGCACTTGGACACCCTGAGGCCTGAGTCTGTTGCCTTTTCATTGTATCCGTGGAGATCGGTTCAGCACTGGTTTGAGCACACTCTTATTCTTACCCGTTCTCAGATTTTGATGAGTTTAGGTGAGTGCATGGCTCTATACTTGGGAGATAGAGTATTTTGGCAGCATGGTACCCAGGTGACAGATTTTTACACCCCTCCTCGTCCTGCAGTTCCAGACGTCCCTCCTTTCTGCCCTCGTAACTGGAGGTCACTTTCAGAGGCTGATCGTGCGACATATATGGTAGGGGTTGATGCCGTCCCTTATATTCACTTGGATCAGGATTATGGCCTCTTCAGGGAGAACAACTTGATGCAGGGCTTTATGTTCGCTGATCCGAGGAGATCACAGGCTGCTCCTTCGACCTCTGCTCGGTTTTATACTACCGGTGCCGGGTATTGTTTTGATCCTCCTTTGCCTCCTCCTTATTACACTTATTCAAACTTCGGGGTCTTTGAGGAGCAGAGGGAGATTGTTCCCGAGGATATGTCACCGGAGAGAGAGCCTCCCGTCCAGGCTGCTGTGGTATGTTTTCCTGACCATCTTTGCATTTTCTCAGTTCCAGTCTTGTTTTTCTGTCCCTTTGTAATTTCTTTTCCCTTTCCTTTGTTGCAACAGGTGCCCGTAGCTGCTTATAGGCACTTGGGTAGGCAGAACAAAGGAATGAGGCGGAGGCTCCGCCAGCTGGAGGAGAGGGTGCTGGAGCTGTGCAGGGATATTGCTGCCATGACTAGAGGTGCTGCCGGTGCTGTCTCTGGTGCTGCGAGAGGAGCTGCCCGAGGTGCTCGGGGTATGGGACTAGGCTGCAGGGATGCTGCACTGGACATTGATGAGGCTGTCTCTTCAGCGAGGCAGTCGCTGAGCAGGAGTCTGAGCCATAGTAGGAGTCTGAGCCGAGATGGTAGCCAGAGCCGGGGCGGCGCCAGTTCATCAGGGAGAGCTGCCAAGAGAACCCGTCCTGATGTTGTGATTGAGACATCTGAGTCTGAGGATGATGATGACGATGGTGATGATGAGGATGATGATGACGATGAGGAGACCGAGAGCGGTAGCAGGGGCTGAGCACAGTGTTGGTGATGACGTGCCCGAGCTGTTGTGGCTGAGAGGATGAGGGATTGAAACACTTTTACTTTTGCCTGTAATAACATTTAACATGTATTTACAATCCTAGTTATCTTACTACTCATTTCATGTTCTATTAGCGACTCGATCTTAGATGTCGACTCTTTACAAACAAATGTGTGCCCAAAGGATGCTTGTTGTCGATGCTTGAACTCCTTTTTGTTGCTGGGATTTGATTTTGCTGCAGGTTGGATATGTTGAAGTGCCTGGGTTCTGTTCTGAACTGACAAGGTCTGTTTTTGTCTGAACTGCTGTCAAAGGCGCGCGCGTCGGGCATTGCTTCTGGGAGGCGCGCGCGTTGTGAAGCCTTGGTCGGAGGCGCGCGCTTCTGGCCTGCTGAATTACAGCCCCTTTCTTTTTCTGATCAGAATGTTCCAACAGCTATAAATTTGAACTATTTTCGACCAGAATGGTCACACAGCATTCTTTTGCAAACACTTTCTCCTCCTAAATCACAAAATTCTTGTCATAATGGCCCCAATGACTTTCTCCTTTGAAGTTAAGGTCTCCGTCCCCGAGGGTGAGAAGTCCGTTCCAATGGTGAACGCCGTACCAGCTGTGGGGTCCGTCTCGATGGTGGAGAAGCGTCCGAGCGTTTTTGATCGTTTGGGAAGGCCCAATGACGATGTTATCGACCCCGTGAGACCGTTGGTTCATGTGCGGGACTATAGACCCCGTCATTTTCCCAAGAAGAAGAAAGGTAAAGGAAATTCCTCCTATGTATGGAAGCGTCCCATGGTTGTCCCCGCTAAGGGTCCGCTTGATAAGGGTAAAGGGAAAGCCGTTGATGAAGCTCCGTCCCGTCCTAGCGTTTTCTCCCGTCTTGGCGGTCCCAAGAACGTTCCGTCCCCATCCAAGAAGACTAAAGGACATAACAAGAAGCAATGGGTTCCCAAACCTAAGAAAGATTAGATTTTTCTTTGTACCCCAAGAGATTGCAATTAGACCACTTTGTTTTAGGATTTAATATTTTGATGTCTTTTGTTGCTCAATAAATCCGTTGTAATGGTTTGAATAATTCATTGAATGAATAAAAATTGCATTTTGTTATTTGAAGTGAATTGGGTATTTTTGATATGTTTTAGACCGCACCCGAAGGTTGCCTACGTTCCTCCAGTTGGGAGGCTCAGGTCTTCGTAGTTCAAACAAACAAAGACCATTTTTATTTTTTTATTTTTTTTTGTTGTGCACCCTGTTTTTTGCCTAGACCGCCCTTGCGGGTTTTCAATCTAGCGGGCTTCTTTTTTGCACGTGCTCTAATTTTTGCCTAGGCCGCCCTTGCGGGTTTTCAACCTAGCGAGCAATTTTTATTTTTATTTTTTTATTTTTTTTAATGGTCTTTGTTTATTAAGCGTAGAACCTCTTGAGCTTGTCGAGGTTGACCTCCTTTGGCAGCTGGTCACCATCTAAATCCACGAGCCGGACTGCACCACCGCTTAGAATCTTTTTGACCACGTACGGACCGATCCATCGGGGTCCCCATTTCCCCAGGGGATTCATGGCATTAGGAGGATGTTGTCTTAAGACCAAATCTCCCACATTGATGTTTCGAGGCCTCACTTTTTTGTTGAAAGCTCTTGCCATCCTTTGCTGATATGCCCTCGTGCGTTCGAGTGCTCTTAACCTTTTCTCATCGAGTAAGGCTAGCTGTTCGTATCGACTTTGCATCCAGTTGACCTCGTTGACTTGATTCTCGAGGAGGACCCGTAGAGATGGGACTTCAAGTTCGATAGGGAGTACGGCTTCAGAACCATAGACCAATGCATAAGGAGTTTCTCCTGTTGCGGATCGTATTGATGTGCGGTAGCCCCACAATGCTAATGGTAGCTTCTCGGGCCAATCCCTTCCTGTTGAGGCCATTTTCTTGACGATGGTCTCGATGGTTTTATTTGCTGCTTCGACTGCGCCATTTGCTTGGGGCCGGTAAGGAGATGACTTGTGCTTGGTGATCTTGTATTCTACCAAAAGTGCATCCACTTCCTTCTCAAAGTGAGAGCCGTTGTCGGAAATGATTTCATGAGGCACGCCGTATCGGCACATGATATTGATCTTTACAAATTCGGCCACTTTCTTGGCGTTGAGGGTTCGATAGGCTTGTGCTTCGACCCATTTTGTGAAGTAGTCGAATGCCACTAGGACGAATGACTGCCCATTGCTTCCGGCAGGATGAACTTTACCGATGATGTCTATCCCCCAACAAGAGAAAGGCCAAGGTGTGACCATGTTGTAAAGTTGTGAGGGTGGAGCATGTTGTGTTGGGTTTCCTAGTAACATGCGCAGCGGAATTTAGCAATTAAAATTTTAAGAAACCCAAAGCCATGGATCCGTTCATATGATTAAATCAAATACAACAAGATGAATAGAGGAATAACTAACCCTTGATGGCTATGAATTTTCTCTTGATCTTTGGTGGAGAAACCTTGAAGCTTTATCGCGAACAAATCACGAACTTTGCAAGATGATAAAATTCACCCTCTAGCGGTATCCACACTTCGAACGAATATCAAAGGAGCTTTGATCTTGGTTGCTAGACCAATATTATGAAACACACTTTCACAATATAATAAAAGAACTATATTGAATTTATTTGTGAATTATTTTGTTCCTCAATCAAGGATATCTTAGAACAAAATAATATCTCTCTCAAACTCTTTGAGACTCACAAAATCACTTGTCCATATGGTCTGGCCGAATTGGGGTTTTTGTACACAATTAAGACCTATTCCAAATAGGAATCTTGTGCCAAAAACCTTCCCAATCGAATTAGGAATTTTCCTGTCGGCAGCACCAGGCGCCCGCCTGTAAAGGGCCAGGCGCCCGCCTGAATGACCAGAAGGTCCCTGTCTTTCTGGAATTACTTCAGGCGCCCGCTTGGTCTGAACCAAGCGCCCGCTCGGTAGACCAAACAGCCCAGAATGTTTCCAAAATTCCTCCAAGGTCCTTTGACTCTAAATTCCAATATATTCCTCTTATTAAAGATTCGTTCTATTGTGTGTGACCCTCTAGGATTATACTAAGTTGGCAATGGGCTCAAACATGATCCCATAAGATATGATTAGGTTCTAGCAAACCGTCATACCTACCCAAATAGTATAACTAGATACAAGTTCGCATTCCTTTAGAATATGTCACAATCCCTTTGTCCACGATGTCATTGAACACAAGTCATGGTCAAACAGTCAACTTGTTTTGTTCAATACTTTCTCGATTCCGAATATGTTGATAATCCAAATGACATTGATCCAATCAATTCATTTGAGTCCGGCCGAACATTTCATCAACATCATTCCTACGAGAGGCCCAAGCTTGACATCTCTCCGTGGAGGGACAAATCCATTTGGCTTATTATTCTTCCCAACGGGAATCCGATTATGCCAATCATACCCTTTATAACTACCGTGTTAAGGTAGCGTTTGAATATGTCAAACACAATGTTCATCAAGTGGAAGACTATAATAACTTCATGTCTAAGGATTCAAATGACATAACTAATATGAGATATATGTTCGACATAGACCATGACATAAATCTCATACAGCGGGTCATGTCCAGTACCTTGTTCCAAACAAGTACCCATAAATCTAACATGATCATCTCATGATCATTTAGCCTTTATACTAGTGCTTAATAAGTACTAGGGACGGGGATTATTATAAGTAAGCATGAACAACAATAATAATCAAAACATCTCTTTATTGATATGAAATAAATGATAACAATTACAACGTTTATTAAACGTGCCTAGGGCACCACTACCAACAATCTCCCACTTGCCCTAGGCCCAATCTCCCATGTATCTAATACCCATGGACCTAACATGACCATCATGTTTAGCTTGTGGAAGTCCCTTTGTTAGCGGGTCCGCAACATTGTCATCAGTAGGTACTCTGCATATATTTACGTCTCCCCTATCAACGATCTCTCGAATGATATGAAAACGCCTAAGTATGTGTTTGGATTTCTGATGTGCTCTTGGTTCCTTTGCTTGAGCAATAGAACCATTATTATCACAATAAAGGTCTATTGGATTAGCAATACTAGGAACCACTTCAAGTTCAGTTATGAACTTCTTAATCCAAACAGCTTCCTTTGCAGCATCCGATGCAGCAATATACTCAGCTTCTGTTGTAGAATCAGCGGTTGTACTTTGCTTGGAACTCTTCCAGCTTACAGCTCCACCATTTAACATAAACACAAAACCCGATTGCGATCGGCTATCATCTTTGTCAGTTTGGAAGCTTGCATCCGTGTAGGCATTTACAACGAGATCATCTTCCATTCCTCCATAGACCAAAAACGAGTCTTTAGTTCTTCTCAAGTACTTTAGAATCGCTTTTACAGCTATCCAGTGATTTTCGCCAGGGTCGGATTGGTATCTACTTGTCATGCTCAAAGCATAAGATACATCCGGCCTAGTACAAATCATGGCATACATGATGGACCCAATTGCCGAAGCATATGGAACATCATTCATTTTCTCACGCTCATCATTTGTCTTAGGACATTGAGTCTTGCTTAGAGAAACTCCATGTAACACTGGCAAGGTGCCTCTCTTAGAATTTTCCATACGGAATCTTCTAATGACCTTGTCAATGTATGTACTTTGGCTTAAACCAAGTAGCCTTCTTGATCTATCTCTATAGATCTTAATGCCAAGTATATATGCGGCTTCACCCATATCTTTCATTGCGAAGCACTTTCCTAACCAAGTCTTCACAGACTGAAGTGTAGGAATGTCGTTTCCAATGAGCAATATGTCATCCACATATAAAATAAGGAATAGCACTATGCTCCCACTAATCTTCTTGTATACACAAGGCTCATCTTCGTTCTTGATGAAACCAAACTCTTTGACCGATTCATCAAAACGGAGATTCCAACTCCTTGAAGCTTGCTTCAATCCATAGATGGATCTTTGCAATTTGCATACCTTAGAATCTTGTTCAAAACCTTCTGGTTGTGTCATAGACACATCCTCTTGGAGTTTTCCATTCAGGAAAGCGGTTTTGACGTCCATCTGCCATATTTCATAGTCATGATATGCGGCAATGGCAAGCAAAATTCTTATAGACTTGATCATTGCTACGGGTGAAAAGGTCTCATCATAGTCAATACCATGAACTTGCCTATACCCCTTCGCTACAAGCCTAGCTTTGTAAGTATGCACCTTCCCATCCATGTCAGTCTTCTTCTTGAAGACCCATTTGCATCCTATGGTTTTTTACACCTTCGGGTGCATCAATCAAATTCCAAACTTGATTGTCTTGCATGGATTGCAATTCGGATTCCATGGCTCCAAGCCAGTTGTCCGAATCAGGAGAAGACATCGCCTCTTGGTAGGTTGACGGTTCATCATTCTCAATGATTTCTACCTCATTACTATCCGTTACGAGAAATCCATATCTCTCGGGCTCGGATCGTGACCTACTAGATCTGCGAGATGCTTGTGTATTTTGAACAGGTTCCACAACTCCTTGTGGTTCGTGTTCTTGTTCCACTATTGGTTCAATGTTATTTTCTGGGTCTCGAATTTCTTCAAGATTTATTTTACTCCCACTGATTTCTTTGGAGAGAAACTCTTTCTCTAGAAAGACACCAGTTCGGGCAACAAACACTTTGTTGTCCTCTCGGTTGTAAAAGTAATATCCTTTAGTTTCCTTAGGATATCCCACGAAAATACATTTATCAGATTTGTGTGCTAGTTTGTTAGAGATGAGTCTCTTGACATAAACTTCGCAACCCCAAATCCTCATGAAAGATAAACTAGGTTTCTTTCCACTCCACATCTCATATGGAGTCTTTGGAACCGATTTAGTTGGAACTTGATTTAGTGTGAAAGCAGCGGTTTCTAGGGCGTAACCCCAAAAGGATATTGGAAGATCAACTTGACTCATCATTGATCGAACCATGTCTAACAAAGTCCGATTCCTCCTCTCGGACACACCATTCCATTGTGGTGTTCCAGGTGGAGTCAATTGTGAAACTATTCCACAATTCTTTAGATGATCATCAAATTCTTGACTTAAGTATTCTCCACCTCGATCTGATCGAAGTGCCTTTATACTTTTGCCAAGTTGTTTTTCTACTTCATTTTGAAATATTCTAAATATCTCAAATGCTTCACTTTTATGTTTCATTAGGTAAACATACCCAAATCTACTATAATCATCAGTGAAGGTTATGAAGTATTGAAATCCTCCCCTAGCATTGCTACTTAATGGTCCGCATACATCGGAATGTATCAACCCCAATAAGTCGCTTGCCCTTTCACCCAACTTGGTAAAAGGTGTCTTAGTCATTTTTCCAAGAAGACACGACTCACAAGTATCATATGACTCTAAGTCACATGAACCCAAAAGTCAGTCCCCATGGAGTTTTGAGATACGCTTCTCATTAATATGACCAAGACGGCAATGCCACATATAAGTATGATTTACATCATTAGGTTTAGATTTCTTATTTACATGATAGACATTATTTTCATTCTTGACATCCAAGACATAAAGGCCATTAAATGAATTAGCAATACCATAAAGCACATCATTTAAATAAATAGAAAATTTCTTATTCTCAATAAGAAACTTAAAACCTTCATTATCCAAACAAGAAATTGAAATAATATTTCTGCTTAAATCCGGAACATAATAACAATTGTTCAAAACAAGAATTAATCCGGAAGGTAAAGTGACTTCATAAGTCCCTACGGCTAATGCAGCAACTCTTGCTCCATTTCCCACGCGTAGATCTACTTCACCTTCTTTAAGCAGTCTCCTATTCTTTAGTCCCTGCACATTTAGACAAATGTGAGAACCACATCCGGTATCCAATACCCAAGAATCAGTGGTAGAAAGGAGAATATCTATCATATAGATACCTGAAGTCGACGCAGCCTTGCTGCTCTTCTTCTTCTTTTGCTCTTCCAAGAAAGCCTTGCAATTACGTTTCCAATGACCAATTTCTTGACAATGGAAACAGATTGCATCCTTTTGTGAATCAGGTTTTGCCTCAGAAGCCTTGGCAACCTTTGCCTTGCTTATCTTAGGTTTGACAACTTTTGCCTTAACTTTCCTTTGGCACTAGCCTTCTTCCCATCATGAACCAAGAGCACGGGAGAACCTTTCTCCACAATTTTCATCTCTGCAGTTTTGAGCATCCCATGCAACTCAGAGAGATTCTTATCCATTCCATGCATGTTATAATTCATCACAAACTGATTATAACTTTTAGGCAATGAATTAAGAATGAGATCCGTGGCTAGCTCCAATGGGATTGGATAGCCAAGTTTCTCAAGGTGCTCTACATAACCTTTCATTTTAAGAAAGTGAGGACTCACTTGTTGCCCTTCATTCATTTTGCTAGTAGTAAATGCAACAATGGTCTTGTACCTCTCTTGCCTAGCTTGGTCTTGAAACATGGTTCTCAACTCCACGCCTATCTCATAGGCTTCCAAATGTTCCAAACTTTGTTGGAGTTTTGAACACATAGCAGCAAGCATGAGACAACTTACATCTCTAGAATCATTACGATGTTTCTTGTAATTGTCTCTTTCTACCCTAGGGGCAGTAGGCGGTGGTTCAGCAGGGAGAGGCCCATCGAGAATGTACAACTTATCTTCTTGCCTAAGAACAATTCTTATGCTTCGGATCCAATCCATAAAGTTTGTACCATTCTCTTCGAGCTTATCCTTCTCAAGGATCGATCGCAACGACATTGATTGAGTGTTATTAGTCATTATCTACAAATATGCAAAATTTCCAAAATTTAATAAGTACCGATTTTCATTAAAGAGATAAATAATGTATTTTTAAACAAAATACTCCCACTAAATTATATAACCTTCTTATACATCCAATGTATAATATAATTAATTGGTTAAGATCCAACTTTAATTAATTTCAAGTCCGCTAAGGCGGATTACACAAAATCAAATTAATTAGGTAGACAACTCTTGTCAATCATATCTCATATGACTCTTAATTCCTTTTATGAGATTCTTTTAGAAATCCAATTTCAAAAGCATGTTAAACCTCATCTTTGCCTAGGCCCAAAACTGTTTTGACGCCCAATTAAGTCTAACCATTTTAAACGCATAGTTAATGTGTCCCGCTAGGGCGTGCCCACATTATCTATCTTGCTCAAACATAAATAAATTTAATGCACCTCGCTAGGGCGAATCTACATTAAAATCACTCATGTACTAACAAGTGTTTTAATCATGGCATGGCAATAAAAGACTTAAAACTTTCTTTGAAGGTTCATCACATATAGCATATAACACATTTATGAGCACATAATATAAACATGTTACACATCAAGTTTAGCCACTAAATTAATCCCATTAATTAAGCATAATATTTATGTGTCATTAGTTTCTCTATAATTATGAGGATGAGACTATTTCAACTTTGGTTATTATCTCCAAATCAAGACAACAAGAAGTGCGGTCGAACTAAGCCATTAGGCAACCACAATCCCGCACTAATTCAAGAAACCAAGAAAGTAGTCCATGTGGCCGAAACTAAGCAATAGATGGTCTCGATGAACGTAGGCCAATTGCATTCACAATTCCACATGGATCTCCAATCATTGAATCAAGAACTTTGTTTCTCAATTTTAGCAATTATGAACTCTTCATAATTCTAACTTTGTTTTATCTTTGAAACTTTGATTGTGATCAATTTTGGGAAACACAATCTCGATGAACGCAGATTAGCCATCCAAAACTTGAACCAATCTAGGAATCACAAGACTAAAACAAATAGGAAAATCAAACCCCAAAATCCACACACAAACCAACTACCCAAGACCCATTCCAGATCAGCAAGTCTGAAGTGGTCTTGTTACTGGTTTTGTCGGATTTATCGAAAAATTCCAGAATCAGATTTGAACAAAATCAGAACATTCTGGCCTAGCAAGCGCGCGCCTGGTCCAGCACAGGCGGGCGCCTGAAGCGAGCGCGCGCCTGGTCCAGCGCGGGCGGGCGCCTGAATGGTCAGAATGGTATGGAATTTTCAAGTTCGAAAATTTTGTCTCAAAATTATTTTTCCCCGATTATTAAAACTTTGATCCAATCAAAATCAATAATCGAAATAATTCAGAATCCACCATAAATTTTTATTGCGATTGAATCGTGCGATTAAGGTTCGAAAAACAATAAACCACATAAAATCACAAAACACATAAACATCATATAATCCAATATTCATATCATGCTTGGCACATAAACAATTTATATACACAACA
Source organism: Campanula takesimana (assembly GCA_026119855.1). Classification (NCBI taxonomy): domain Eukaryota; kingdom Viridiplantae; phylum Streptophyta; class Magnoliopsida; order Asterales; family Campanulaceae; genus Campanula; species Campanula takesimana. The sequence continues at coordinate 1,429 of JAOWBW010001540.1, read as the reverse complement.
TGATCCAAGTATTGAATTAATCAACATGAACGGGGCTCTGATACCACTGTTGGGTTTCCTAGTAACATGCGCAGCGGAATTTAGCAATTAAAATTTTAAGAAACCCAAAGCCATGGATCCGTTCATATGATTAAATCAAATACAACAAGATGAATAGAGGAATAACTAACCCTGATGGCTATGAATTTTCTCTTGATCTTTGGTGGAGAAACCTTGAAGCTTTATCGCGAACAAATCACGAACTTTGCAAGATGATAAAATTCACCCTCTAGCGGTATCCACACTTCGAACGAATATCAAAGGAGCTTGATCTTGGTTGCTAGACCAATATTATGAAAACAACTTTCACAATATAATAAAAGAACTATATTGAATTTATTTGTGAATTATTTTGTTCCTCAATCAAGGATATCTTAGAACAAAATAATATCTCTCTCAAACTCTTTGAGACTCACAAAATCACTTGTCCATATGGTCTGGCCGAATTGGGGTTTTTGTACACAATTAAGACCTATTCCAAATAGGAATCTTGTGCCAAAAACCTTCCCAAATCGAATTAGGAATTTTCCTGTCGGCAGCACCAGGCGCCCGCCTGTAAAGGGCCAGGCGCCCGCCTGAATGACCAGAAGGTCCCTGTCTTTCTGGAATTACTTCAGGCGCCCGCTTGGTCTGAACCAAGCGCCCGCTCGGTAGACCAAACAGCCCAGAATGTTTCCAAAATTCCTCCAAGGTCCTTTGACTCTAAATTCCAATATATTCCTCTTATTAAAGATTCGTTCTATTGTGTGTGACCCTCTAGGATTATACTAAGTTGGCAATGGCTCAAACATGATCCCATAAGATATGATTAGGTTCTAGCAAACCGTCATACCTACCCAAATAGTATAACTAGATACAAGTTCGCATTCCTTTAGAATATGTCACAATCCTTTGTCCACGATGTCATTGAACACAAGTCATGGTCAAACAGTCAACTTGTTTTGTTCAATACTTTCTCGATTCCGAATATGTTGATAATCCAAATGACATTGATCCAATCAATTCATTTGAGTCCGGCCGAACATTTCATCAACATCATTCCTACGAGAGGCCCAAGCTTGACATCTCTCCGTGGAGGGACAAATCCATTTGGCTTATTATTCTTCCCAACGGAATCCGATTATGCCAATCATACCCTTTATAACTACCGTGTTAAGGTAGCGTTTGAATATGTCAAAACACAATGTTCATCAAGTGGAAGACTATAATAACTTCATGTCTAAGGATTCAAATGACATAACTAATATGAGATATATGTTCGACATAGACCATGACATAAATCTCATACAGCGGGTCATGTCCAGTACCTTGTTCCAAACAAGTACCCATAAATCTAACATGATCATCTCATGATCATTTAGCCTTTATACTAGTGCTTAATAAGTACTAG
>JAOWBW010000154.1:1673649-1757885 GCA_026119855.1 Campanula takesimana | reverse complement strand
AAATGTGAAGGAAAAGGTGAACATTGATATTATTCCAAACCTCAGGGGTGGGCGCTTAAAAGTTAATTTACCCAATTTTAATCCAAAATAAAAGAAGACAAAAATGAGCCAATTTCCATGGAGCTGGAGTAAAACACAAGTCCAGGAACTGAAACATAAGAACCAGTAAAACTAGTAGGCAGAATCACAAGAGAAACCAGACATCAAAATTAGATCTATTCCAGCAAAAGCTAACACATAGCACATGTTTAAAAGCTTATTGATTGTAATTCAATCTAAAATCATGGTGCTATATAATGGGATCATTAAGCTGTTATGTTCATGCTAATAAATGTGTTAAAACCAACTTTCTCAAATGTTTCTCGATGTTAAAAATGAAATTCATTAAGGACGGAGGGAGTAAGTTTTACAACATAACAATATCAGTCATATTTGTTAATAGTAAGTTACATCTCTGCAAGGACCATAACCATATTAGTCAAATAAATTAGCGACGGTATCACAGTAATACATGGAACATATTCAATGCGTAATAATAGAAGCTTTATCACCGAAACTGTATAAGTCACATTGATTAGTGAAATGATGATTAGCATACGTACGGACAATAAGATTAACCATGAAGGTTTCCTATTCCTTGAAATGCATCCCTATCCCATTAATTTGAGCCAACATTCATATCCAGGTGATATTGTCATATTGGGCCTTTATCCACGAGGACAGTAGCACAAGCTAAGATGTACTCGCTCTGTGCCAAAATAAGTGTGGGTATGACTTGTCAAACATAGAAGAAAATGCTTTACTTGTTTGCACATTACTTGCATGGTTAAATATTGCACCAAAACTATTTCATTTATATATTATATTGGGACAAAGCTCAAAGGAAATCAGGACAACTAATTATGGGACATAGGATTATATAGGAATATGTTACCGTCATGCTTATACAGAGTAGTAAATTTTACCAAGATAACATTACCAAACTAACTATTGAAACATGACAAACATGTAAATGAACCTCATCCACTACACGGCATGCTTATACTCCCTCCGTCCCAATATGATCTTCACACTATTTTCGCCGTTATTACGAAGGATATTTGAGCAATAATTTTGGGTTGACTCACTTGTACTGATGAAAATCTAAAACTTGAAATTGACAAACCATCATCGATGCTATCAATGACAAGTTTTAAATTTTCATTAGGATCATTAAATCAACTTAAAATCATTGCTCAAAGTTCCTTCATAGTAACGTTTAAAAAAGTGTGAAGATCATTTTGGGACGGAGGGAGTAGTAAGTTTTTTTCTCAACCCCTATACCAGATGCATCTAAATGAGCATTCATTTTCACTTTTCTCAATTTTAAGACAAATTTTATAGCAAATAAACATAAATAACTTCAATAACAACATTACTAAGTACAAATTAACACATTTGGTCAGCGAATTAAGAAACATAACTTTTAAGCATCATGTACAAAAAGAAGATCAGCAATCACCAAATAAATGATTACTCCCTCCGTCCCATACTTATTGCTACTAAATGAGACTGCACGGGGATTAAGAAAATACTCACTCCGTTCCAATTTAAACTTCAAAAAAATTTGGGTAGAAAAATGTGATGTGTTGTGAGTGTAGATGGTTTGGTAGGAGAGAGAAAATAAGGTAGGAAATAGTTAAGGGGTAATTGTTGTGAGTATGACATGTGGGACCCACAAATAAAGAACTATAAAAAACTTGACACTCAAATGGAAAATTTTGAAGTTTAAAATGGGACGGAGGGCGTATGTTGGAAAAGTAAGTATTGTGAGTGGGTAGGAGAGAAAAATAAGTTAGTGGATAGTTTGTTGTGAGTGAATAGGAGAGAGAAAAAAAGTAAACGTTTTAAGTAAGTAGCAATAACTATGAGACGCCCAAAATGGAAATAATTAATGATAAGTATGAAACGGAGGGAGTATGATTTAAAGGAATGTGAACTAAATAGAGAAATACTCCCTACGTCCCATAATTATAATTATGTGAACAAAATGAGTTGTGCACGGGAATCAAGGGATTAATAGAAGTGGGTAGTTGTTGTGAGTGTGAAAAGTGAAGTAGGAAAAAGAAAGTAGGTATAGCAGGTTGATCGGTGTTCTGAGTATAAAAATAAAGTATGATAGATAATGTGTGAGAGGAATAGTAAAAATTCCTTGTCATTTTAAAAAAATGTAACTTATCAATGGTACGCTCAAGAAAAATTTATCAACATAGTTACGGACAAAGTATTTATCAAGAGAGATAGATAATACTCCCTTCGCCCCAGCCTAAGAATCTGAGTTTGACTTTACGCGGAGATTAAGAAAAAGTAAATATTGTGATTATGAAAAAGTAAGTAAGAAAGATAAAATGGGCAGTGAGTTTTTTTTTGTTAGAATAACAAATGGATCCCATATTCCCATTTAGGTAATAAAGCAACCAAGACACTTAAGCTTGTCTGAGACAGACCAAAAAGGAAAGTAAGACACTTAGGCTGGGACGGAGGGAGTACCAGGAGAACTAAAGCAAGAAGAAGCCGGCGTATGAGGAGAGAGCGAAACGGTTTCAGGATTGGGATTGGGATTTGGAGCGTACTTCTTCACCAAAGTCATAATATAAGCATCTACGCATTTTATTCTACTAGTTGAAACGGAGACAATCATCTGAAGGATTTTCACGGCCGCTTGCTCGCCGATGGATGAAAGGCGTCGCCGGACGTGGAACCCTGGCGGTGGAGACAAGTGGCGCACACATATTTTTTCAAGTAATTGCTCGACAGACGGTGGTAGATGAACTTCGATTGAAGGATCGTCCATCCTGAATTTCGAATTTTTGAAGCTCTATTCACGTTTCAGTTTCATCTTTTGATCTTCTCTGTTTTGTGTTTTAAAGCTTAGGAGAGAGAGAGAGAGTTGGTCGATGGAGTTTCCCGCCCAACAGTAAACAATGTAAACGTGGATGTACGCTTCTGGTATAAAAAAACACGTGGTTCTACACCTAATATTTGAGAATATAATTTATTATTTGACAGTAGTAGTATAATTTTATTATCGAGAGAATTTTTTTATGTTTTTTTTTTTTGGTTTGTAATACTCCATTCTAAATAAATGACTATTTTTATCATAGAAACTAAAAAAATAAAAATTTTTAGTACTAAATTTGTATAGCATTTCTTACTTAAACTTATAATTTAACAAATATATAATGAAGTGCAAAAAAAATGGTGATCATATTTTTTTATAATTGAGACAAACACGTGTTTTAAAAATGTATAATGACATTTTTATATATAAGTGGCGCACACAGATTTTTTCTAGTAATTGCTCGACAGATGGTGGTAGATGAACTTCGATTGAAGGATCGTCCATGCTGAATTTCGGAATTTTTGAAGCTCGATTCACGTTTCAGTTTCCATCTTTTGATCGACTGAGAATTCGTTCGACTGATAGTGGTAGAGTGAGTTGAGTTGGAGAAGCCATCGGTGATCGGATGCTTCCCGCTCTTAAAAAAGGTCGGTCTTTGTTTTGGAGGTTTAAAAAGCCTTGTCTTAGGTAGTAAGTAAGGAATGATGCGATCAAAAGCATTTGAGTGTTGTTTTTCTTTTTAATACTTTTTCCGTCCTCAAAATGAAACGAATGTTTAAAACAGAATACTACTACATGTCCCTAAATGATTGTCTAAATTTCATTTTAATAAATGTGAACACAAAGGTATCAGTGATGCAGACATTTTCACTTTTGCAAAAGATAAAGTGCGTTATTGAATAAAAGAGATGATATGCAACAATCAAGACTTTATCACCTTTTATTTGCAACTTTTTTGTTTTTCGTTCTTGTGCCTTGTCATAGATTAGGCCAAGAACAGACGTTGAGTGGTATACATTTCCAGTTTCCATATAATGTCTGCCCTCAGATAGTGAGGAAATTCAACCTGTTTTAAGGACGAGCAGGTTTAGCAAAGAGTTGTTAAGAAACAATTATCAATTCATATTTATCTAAACATAATGTTTTACACAAAGAAAGTCAAGGCACATGCCAAAGGTAAATCCCATTGGGAGTTAAACGTAAGACTGACAAGAAATTAAGGAGCAGATAGTGAGATGGGATATTTACAAGGTGTTGGTTGGACATTTGTGATGAAATGGGGGTGATGACACATTGCATGTTGTTGGGGAGTGATTTCTCAGGTTGATAAATTACGTTACTCCCTTCGTCCCAAAATTAATGTCACATTTTCAATTTCGGTCCGTACTAATATAAATGTCGCATTTCTACATTAGGAAAGCTTTAGTGCCAATATAGTTTGGGGTCGGCTAGCATGAATCCTCATATGTCATCGTGAAAAAAAAGATAAATAAAAATAAAATTTTTAAAATGAATAGGTGGGGGGATAGAAATCAAACGAAGAGAAGATATAATAATAATATATAAAAGAATATATATATATATATAGATAGTGAAAATGAAAATAATAATAAAAAAAAAAAATCATGAGTAAATTTGGCGTTCTCTTGTGAATAATTTGGCCAAAAAAAAAATAAAAGAAATTTTATTGTCTAATGAATAAATAAAATTTGTTAATGAAAATATTATTAATGGTGAATTAATTGCAATTTTAAGATTTTTTATTACGATAATTAAGTCTTTTTAAATTTTTAATCAAAATTCAATTAAGTTGACAATTTTTACTCTGATTTTGAACCTTAAGATAGGATAGATGAAGCATTAGTATGAATAACGTACACTTTGTAACATTATCATTTAGGATGCAGATTGAAAAATTCATTTTTTCATAGACGCTAGAAAAAACGCGTTATTGATAAGAAATTTATAAAAAACAGGTTTTAAGGACAAACGGTGGAATTTGTGAAACGAGTAAACTTCACGTACGGTGACATTTATGAATAAGTGAAACTTCCCGTGGTAACAGTTGAAGTGTTAAAGAGTGTCAGTTATAAGTTATAGTATTTAAAAGTGTCAATTGCAGTGTTTAAGAGTGTCAATTTGTGTGTTATTGAGTGTCGGTTCATATATTATAAAAATGCATGTTGTATTTTTTTTAAGAGTGTTAGTAACAGTGTTCAAGTGTGCCAGTTGTAGTGCTTAAAATTGAAAGTTGTAGGGTGTAAAAAGTGTCTGTTTATGCATTATTTATAGCCAATGCATGCGTTTAGAGAGTATCAGTTCACATGTTAAAAGAGTGTCAGAAATAGTGTTAAGAGTGTCAGTATGTCAATAAGTTTCTGTTATTTTCAAAATATCATCGCGCATTTGATTTATTATTTTTTAAATTTAAGGTTTATAAAAAATATCACTGCATATTTTTAAAATAAATTACATTTATTTAAAAAAAATGTCAGTGCACTTTTTAAAACTCATTTTTTCTTATTGTTTGGAAAAAATGTTTTTACCTAAAATTTTTTGTGTTTTTTTTTCTTTTCAATGAAACGAAATTACTTTGAAAATAAATATTTTCAAAGTAATTTCGTTTCATTGAATTCACAGTAACCAAATCAAACTTGATTGCGGTTTGGCCAAAAGAACTGAAAAGTTGGCTTGTAACTGGAAACAAGACAAAAAGCAGTATTTCGAAAAGAGCAAGGCTAGCAGCACAAAATAAACTTACAAAATTTTGCTCACAACATGTGTTGACGGTATTTTATTGATTGCATCGATAGTGGACCTGTCACACTCTAATTAAAAACAACAATAAAATTATTACTTACATTTAAGATTTTGTAAGCAAGTTTTTATAATTTTTCAAAAAAAAATAAAAATTACCCTTTCCGAAAACATTAGTGAGGCCATCACATCAATCAAAATAAAAGGACAGAAAACAGGCTATGCTGTACATGCAAAGAGACACACTGCTCGAGATTTATTTTACAAAATCTCTGTACACCAGTTTAAAGTTTTGGATGGAAAGTGAAGGAAAAGAGGGGAATGGAATGAAGATTTTTTTTTGACTTTTTCCCTTCTCATGTCTGGTTCATTTTTACCAAAATTTCCATATTCCCAAAGGAATGAAAATCCATTCCTTAGAATGGATTTTCACCAAATTTAAAAGGAAAAGATTCCATTCCATTGGAAAAGTTTTGAACAAATTTTTAAGACCACCCCCCTCAAAAAAAAAAAAAAAAAAAAACCTCTCCCCCTACAAATTTTTTTTTAACAGTTTTTATAACTCCTCTATATACCCCACCCCACCCACCCCCATTTTTTTTTTTTTTTTTTTTTTTATGTTTCCATTCCATTCCTATAATTTGTATTTTCAAACAAAACATGATTGTTGAAAGAATTCCATTTTCATTCCATGGCAACAAAACATGAGGTTTAACCACTTTATATTCCTTTCCATTCATTTCCAATTCCTTTTTCATTGACCATTCCATTCCTTCATTTTTTTTCTGCCGAACCAAACGCCCCCTTATGGAGTACCTTTTTTTCTTTTCTTTTTTTTCTTAAATGAAACTACTCCTATTTACCTTTTCATTATTTTATGTAAAAGAAACAAAAACATTTAATGAACAATAGTTAGATGGCGTAATAATCAATAAAACGGAATTACAACCAAAACAGAAGGAAAAATAAATAAAATCATAAACGGAATTAGTGTGCCACAAAAAGCATTACATCTGATACATCCATGTAAATAGTCGTTCCACGTTAAGCAAACAGCGTATGACTAGATTATCACTACACAAAAGAATAATTTCTCTTTTCAGCATCTCACAAAATAATGAATGTTTCTTGATCAAGAACAAATATAACATTCATTTTGGGAAAGTGATAGTATAAAACTGGAGTAGCTTTACGATCGGAGAACTACTGCCTTTCTCTGGCTGCAATTCTCAGTTAGACAGTATACCGGCAATTCAACGTTCTTGTATCGGTGCATTTGTTTTACTATAAAATTTACACGTCATAATTTCAGATGCAGTACCAAAACTTAACTGCAAAGGTCTGGTAAAGAATGTCATGGTAAGGTATGGTTGGCAAGCCCCATTGATTCTGCAACTTCTCGCGAGGCAAATGTATCCGCTTGCTCCTGTGTACATTGACAAAACATGTCACGGACTAGTATGTTGTGGTAAGAGAATGAAACTGTTAGAGCAATAAATAAGATTGTTGACAAAAATCGAAATAATCACACATACAAACACAAGAATTTTGCGTGGCTCACCACTTGGCCACGTCCACGTGCGGGTGGAGAATATATTACTTTCAATAACAATTACAATAGATGATCACACTAATCTAGTTGCGCGAATTATTGAGCCCAATAATTCCATCAACCTAAATCTAGAATTATGGATCTCTTACTTGTATCTCTTAAAGATGACCGCAAAAAAATATGCTCGGGGAGAGGGAGGTAATTATAGTCATAAATACCTAAAACCCCAAAAGAGAAGGAATCTTATTTCTTGCGCACAAAGCACCTTTACTCTCATTAAGAAACGGGTTTCCTGATTCTTGAACATTTTTTTGTACCAATAAGAAACCTAATTAAACAAATAAACCTTAATCCTACCAAAAAGATTTCACCGTTTCTGATTTTGTCCTCCTTTTCTTTTGCCAATTCAAGTCACAAGAATTAATCGAGTTGTCGCGGACATATCATTAACCAATCTGCCAATGATTCAAAAACATATTCCCAACAATCTCCACCTTAACTTTGAATCTACCCAAACCATAATCAATATCCACGAACCGACCCCAATTCCACCTTCAGTTGAATCCTTTGTTTCCGAACATATCTCTCCACCTCCGCCTTGTCTTTGCCAAAAGACAAACTTTGTCCCCAAAGTGGTTTTTACTTTGTCAAGCATACGAATTTGCGGTTCAACTTGTGCAATGAATTTTAGATCACTAGAACCTCCACTACAATGTTGACCACCATATCAAATGAAGACTGACGATCTCGTCTTGGATTTCAATGCACTTCATCAAGCACCCTTGAACGAACATACAAACATCTTCTTCAATGTATCCCAAATCCCGGAATTATATGAATAACCAACTACGATTTCTTTCCCATAAGCATCTGCACAAACGGAAACTGCACGTGAAATGCATGACTGCACGTGAAATGCACAAACCGCTACAAAACTCCACTAACGTATGCTCTTACTTATTCGTTTCTTTGACCTCTTCATCAACATGTGTTATGCCTAACACTCAGAACTATACACATCTAGAATTTAAGCACCTCTCTACCGACTGAACTTGTGTATCTACTTTCAGCACTTCGGAACAGACTACAAATTAAATCCCTATATTGTACCTTGTTCCGATTGCTTCTCAATCCCAATACATGATGAGCTTCTAGCTAGTTCAGAAAGCTTTGAACCCACTAATGTCAAAGGCAAATAGAATGCAATCTTGTGCTCTACCTCAAGCACCCTTTATCATGCCGGACAACCTTGCTCTCCCAAGCAAACAGACGATATGCTACGCCGAGCATTCTTATGTGCCTCTAGACCGCCTATCTAGAGTACTGACCCTACGGACAATTAACAGTTTTTCAAACTTGGCGAGTTCATTCGGGACTGAACCTCGCCCATCAAGACAAATTGTCCCAACTCTTTCTGCGGATAGTCATCTTGTAACTCAGGATTGTCTGCTCATTTACTCCCCTTTATAGAAACCGACCCAACCTGTTTCTCAACCATCCCGCTTTGCTCTACCCTTGGATCTAGAAGCCACTCATCCCCACGCCATGAGCCTTCTTCCACTACTAGAACAAAATCCTCATTGTTACCATCTCCCATAGCAACATCTGCTCTCAGGTCCGGGCCCCTCTTGCTAGAAGATTTTTTATAATTACATTTCTTGTTATAACCCTAGTTAGCCATTCAATTAATCTAATTGTGGTAGTTTCCGCAGCCACCTCGACGAGAACATCATCACCAAGACCCACGATGATTTGTGGATGCGCATTCACCTCCAGAGAATCCATCATTTCCGCGCTTCCTTTCCCTTCCATGTCCCTGACTGAGGGTGCCAATAAACCTTGTTTCTTCAACACTGCTTTTGTCTTTGATTTATATAATCCTAAACACCCCATATTGCTGCACAGACGCTTCACACAAACTACAAGGCCTTCATCTTGATATGCCAAAGAATAAATACTCTTCTTTCCATTAAACTTGTCGATCGATGATTCAGATCCTTGATCCATCTTCTTCTCTGTAGCGGAATCCCTAGATCTCTCAACCAATTAGCTCTGATGCCAATTGTTAGAGCAATAAATAAGAACGATGACAAAACGCAAAATAATCACAAATAGGAACACAAGAATTTTACGTGGTTCACCAACTTGGCTACGTCCACTGGGCGAAGGGAGATTATATTACTTTCAATAACAATTACAAAAGACGATCACACTAATCTAGTTGCATGAATTATTGAGCCAAATAATTCCGTCAACCTAAATCTAGAATTATAGATCTCTACTTGTATTTTTCAAAGATGACCGTCTAAATGCTAGGAGAGAGGGTAGTATTTATAGTCATAAATGCCTAAAACCTCAAAGGAGAACGAATCTTATTTCTTGTCCATAAAGCAACTCTATTCTCATTAGGAAACGACTTTCCTAATTCTTAAACAATTCCTTGTACCAATAAGAAATCTAATTAAATCAATAAACCTTAATCCTTGTACCAAAAGGATTTCACCGTTACTGATTTTCTCATCTTTTCTTTTGCCAATTCAAGTCCCAAGAATTACTCGACTTGTCGCGAACATATCCTTAACCAATCGCCATTGATTCAAAGGCATATTTCCAACGGAAACGATACGTTTTGCCGATTATTCAAATTGAGTGTACAAGTTACACTACAAAAATTTTAAAAAAAAATATTGTCAAGAGCGGGACACAAACCCAAGACCATAAGGTTAAAAACCTTGTATTTTTTACCCCACCAAGCTAAACAAACTACCTTATTATGGGCAATCTCTACATCAATATTATATAAAAATTTGTATATACAGTGCGTGTGTATATACATATTAAAAACATTTTTTAGTAAATGAGGAGATTAAGTGGGTTCACTTGCAACACATTCCTGTTTTCTGCTCGGATCAATCAGAAATGCAATTAGGTTACCAATGGCAGTAATACAAATGCCACCCTGTTTGTTTAGATTGGTGGCGTTTTGATGAATACTTTCTGCTCCTTTAATTCATGTCCCTATGTTACTGAACGAGTTTCAACAAGGTGTTCATACACAAAAAGTGATTCCAACATATAATGTGGAGTAAATTTTTCAACTAATATCTCAGAGTTCCTAAATGCTGGAGTATAATAACAGACTTCCATGTTTAGCTTTGAAATGTAAAAACGACAGGGTCATACCTGAAGGCGATGAAGCAAATACATCAAAAAGAGGTGCACGAACACCTGCAAGTGATTTAAAAATTAGAAAAATCTTAGCATGCATACAACTTGAAACTTAAATTTCATAGGTACGGTACTGTTCTCACCAGGTATAAAAGCAGGAGAAGTCGAGCAGTTGGGTACCGCCAGAGAAATCTTGTGGCCCTGACAGCACCAGAATCTAGAAATTTCGCTGCCTTTTGCAACTGAAGTAGGAAAAAATAAAGACATAAATCAGAACAAGAAGCTATAATAAAAGAAGGCAATGTAATGATAGAGCTACATTACCTGTTCACTTGCCCCAACCATGTGGCGGTGATGCAACGGGAGAGGCCTGCATCGGATAAGAAGGAAATATTTTAAATATTTGGTCTAAGGATAAATGTGAAGAATAATGTGATGGCCATGCAGGGGAAACTTGGGATACAAAGAACTGGGACACGTAGAAAATTGGAGTTACACACGATTATATGAAAATTAATAGCCAGTCAAATTCCGAACTGTAATAATATTTTCAGTAAAACATGCACAATTTCACATTGACATAACACGATGAAGAGTTGTCCATATAACATTCTTTATTCTATGAATCAAATACAAGATGTACTCATTAGCAATGTAAGATGTTTTCACTGGAATAACTCATTTCCATTCTCAAACAATACAACCACTAGATTCGCATTAAGTGCCACAAACTGGATGGAGGTTGTACGACTTAGAACCAGCGGTGGACCTACGAGTATTCATATGGGTGTAAGTGCACCCACTTAACTAAATAGCTTGTCTACTTTAGTGGGTAAAGTGTTAGGTGTTTAACCTTATGGATGTGGGATCGAGTCTTGCAATATTTTATTTTCACATATACATTTTGAAGTTTTGTCGTGTAATTTGTGCAGTCCGTCACTGCTTAAAACCCGGGATTGATCATTAATTTGCATTGTCACAATTGGAATGCAACTTTTCAAAATTCCCATTAAGATGTTTGCAATAAAGAGAAATTTAGCAAGGGATGAAAAGCCTGCATAAATTAATAAAACAACATAATAGAGTAAAGAGAAAAAAGAATCCAAATTATAACCAGGAAAAGTAAACAAATGAGAGAAACATAACATACTCGAGGGCTCTCATGTCCGTGTCTTCTTCCCAAGAAGATGACGCTCGACGAGAAGATCGGCTCCTTTCTACTTCTACCTGGCCATTTACCAATCCATACATTAGCAAAAGTGGATACTTCAAAATACAGGGTAGAAGAGGCAATAACTATACAAACTTAATAGCGATCCAAGGTGATGTCTTGTTAAGATGCAAAAAAGCTCATGATGGACCTGAGCTTCTTGAATCCGCGCCTTCTCCTTCTCTAATTGAAATTCTGCCGCAGCTTTTTCGCTAGTCATAGATTCCAACTGTGTTTGCTTGTAATACTGCAGTTGCACATAACAATAGCATGTGTGGTCATAATAAATCATTGATCATAAGAAAATTTGTAAATCGCACATGAGAGATTCAAGTTTGACATACCAATAAATCAGTAAGTTCACGATACCGTTTTTCCAATTCCATATGCTCCTATACAATAGCAGAGACAACTCCAATAAGTTAATAGTAAAAAACAAAACAAAAGAACTTAGCAGGTAGCTAAAGATAGTAAAGAATAAACTTATCCAACAGAAAATGGTGAGAAAACCTACGAAGACATGCAGAGGAAAGAAGGACCAAGATATTTTATACACTCAATTTCAAATGAAAGTGTATTTGACCAATATGTATCTACATGTTTGAAGAAAAGTTTATATATACATCATTTATGTGTGTATGCATGTATGAAGCAGCGACATAATATCAAGAACTGCAGTGAGCTTGAGGCTCCTACCTGGCGTGAGTAATGCTCAGCATCCCTCTTCATTGCAGCCATTTCCACTCTCATTTTTTGCAGTTCAGCCTGCAGATGATTTTGCAATAGTATAATTTATTTTAGTGGCGGTGGCGGCATGGTGGTTGCAGTTCAAAACAGACTTGGATCAAATCTCATGGCTGGATGACAATTATACCTGTACTATTTTGAGTTAAATAAGAAAAATCCCCATTACATGACATGCACATGACTAATTTCGTTAAATTTTCTAACGTTCGTTTGTGCCAGGGGGTAAAGTGGGACGATTTCAAAATTTAGGTACCAAACAGACTGACTTATTAAACTGTGGTGCAAAATGGGATTGGTGGTATACTTTGGGGGGGGGGGGGTTAAACGTAGTTGGGCAAAAGTAGCGCCTCCAAAGTCAAAATCAAAATCCTTCAAACCAAAACATGGAATTTGTACCTAAAGCCAATGCAAAATTAGAATCAAAACTAAAATCACATTTAAATTTTGGTTTCCAAAGTTGAAACAAAATCAAACCAAGTCTGGGTTTCAAAACTACACAATCCGAACACAAATATGGGTTTCAAAACTTAGATTTGATTTCAAAATCTCAGATCTGTTAGGTCGGAGAGAGTAATCAGATGGAGGGGGAGGGGCAACGACTGGATAAGGGAAATGGTGCTTTGCTTTCGCCGACGGTGATGGATAGATTGAGAGATGGCCGGAGCATAGTTACAGGGAACTCCCAACCCCCCCTCGTCCCACGTCCCGGGAACACGCGTCCCGGGTTCACAAGGAAACTCGACCCAAAGTACTCAAACAATCGTACCGGAAAATTAACGGTCATCAACGTAGAATCTTGTCTGCATTTACAATCTTTTATGGTTATCCGCCTTTACATTATAATCTTTTATCTCCCTAAAAGTATATATATATATATATATATATATATATATAAACATATGTGTGTGTGTGTGTGTGTGTGTATATGTTATTATATTCAACTTAGTGATGATTTTTCAATATAGAGCGTACCACGTTCCCAATTGATCCAACCCCAGCGTACCCAAAATTTACTAAGTCACGTTCCTCGTTCCCGTACCCGTCCCGCGTCCTGACACGTCCCACGTTCCTGGTAACTATGGGCCGGAGTTTAAAGAACAAGATGAAGATGGTGTTGGTGCTATATTGGGAGAGAGTCTTGATCCTTCTGTGAAAAAAGAGCTTTGGGTAAGTTTTTTTGTTTTGTTTTGTTTTTGTTTTCCTTATATTTTCCTTTTTTGTAACTTTTCTTTATTTGGTGTAATATTCCATCATTTATTCCTTCGTCTTTTTTTAATTTATTTGCTGTAATTAGAGCAAGTAGTTCTTTTACTTTTTAATTCACAGATAATTCTTTTTTAAAAAAGACATTTTTTTTATTAATTAATTATTTTTAACTATTTAAGATTTGATATATTATTAATAGATACTTTTAAAATATAAGGGAAATGATAAATTAAAAGATAATTACAAGCTAAAAAGAGAATGACAAAAATACCCATCACGTGACATGCGCATGACTGATTTCGTTAGTTTTTCTGACGTTCGTTAGTGCCAAGGGGTAAAGTGGGACGATTTCAAAATTTAGGTACCAAACCGACCGACTTTTCAAACTGGGGTGCAAAGTGGGTTGGTGGTATACTTCGGGGGGGGGGGGGGTAAACGTATTTTGGCCTATTTTTAAACATTATTTCCACTAAAAAAACAGGATAAACATCCACTAACAAATCACTTTAATATCACAAAATATCCCCCCTCTCAAATGGAGAAAGTTGAGATATAGTGCGGTGGGAAAGAAAAATGAAAAGAAACTTGCCTCCAGCGAAGAAAGTTTGCTCTCAGCATCTCTCTGACCTTGGCGTGCACGCTCTACTTCTTCCTGCCAAGCCTGCATCTAAGAATTCAGATGAAGCAATCAGATGGATATGCCACTACTACTGCTTCCCGTAACTACGCAATGAATTTGTTAAGCAGAGACTATCAACATATTGTGACTACCTAACTTGACATAGCCACAGTCCTGAAGAGATGGCCATTACCAATACAATAATACTAAGTCCCCGTTTAGTTCAGTTTTTTTACATTTTTACCTTAAAAATTCATGAAATGGTATCAAACATATGCAGTTTCAAATCAATACAGATACTTCCTAAGTTGAGAACTTATTGACTTGCTATCATTTAAGATCACCTATATACATAGGGAATTCAGAAGAAAAGGCGTAAACAGTTAGTGTCTTAGTAAAAAATAGCATTTGAACTCTATGAACAACGACTAATGAGGTATAAGAGGCTGCTCTCAAAAGGTCACTGGGAGCAAGTGATTTCTGATTGTTCCATCAGACAGCAAATGATTTCTTACTGCCACCCAAAACACAAAATGATGAAAATGGAGTACTAGACCAATTTCTCCCTCTCGCTCACTACTCCTCAGCAATTGTGATGTCTAAAGCACGTATAGTTAGTGACTTTATTAAAGAGAAGAGGGTTTCTTCCTTTTCTTCAGATGTATTGTAGATCTAGGTTTTACCCTTTTACCATTTCCACAATGGCACAAACAAAGAAAATCCTCTTATCGCTCTCGAAAATCATAATTTTGATGACTGTCAACATGTCTAGACACTCAACATGAGTCTCTTACATTCTTCCATGTCCCAAAATCATTGCATCAGTGATATAATCCTGATTGATCTACTAACAAAAACAGCAAAGCTTTTACACCTGACATATGGCTGCAAGTGCATCACAGATAGTAAAAAGATATGGTCCTTCAAACATGTAGATAGATAGATTGATAGATAGATAGATAGATAGAGAGAGAGAGAGAGAGAGAGAGAGAGGGAGAGACTATTTTATCACTTTGTCAAAAATAAAAATAAAAATTAAAAAAAAATTATTGAACGGTCAAGCATACCATACACTTCAATAGTACCTGAATCACTTGATTAGCCTCTTCAGGGGACTTCTTCTGTTCACGGCGAACACGAGCTGTCATATCTTGTAGTTCTTGATTCAAAGAAGAGCATTCCACCTAATAATAGTTGGCCTTTAGAACTTATATTAAGCATCGCAAAAGGACATAAAATAGCAAAAGCAAACTACTTAAACATACCTCAAGCAGTGCCACCTTCTGCTCTAGCTCTGCTGCCTTTGCAGTTCTTTCATCAGCTGTTCTCTAATAGAAGGAAACAGTTGCAAGAAATCAATAACAAGCATAGAATTGGGCAAATGAATCAGCGTGGCCACTTGACCAGAAAAGGAATATATAGAGCTGCAACAGCATAATCCCTCCGTCCCAGCAGAAGTGAGACTTCTTTCCCTTTTGGTCCGTCCCAACACAAGTGAGACTACCCAAAATGGAAATGTTTTTAATATATTTATATTCCCACTCATTTTCTCTCTTCATTTTCCACCACTCAATTTATTCAACCAACACTACTATTTACCCACTCATTCTCTCTTTCATTTTCTACCACACATATACTCCCTTTTTCTTAATCTCCGTGCGGGACCACTAGTCCTACTTATGCTGGGACGGAGGGAGTATATATCAATTATTTGATGACTTCACTATCCAGGTCTAATACATACTCCTTTCCTCCCACCTGAAGAGGTGTGTATTCCTTTTTTGGGCCGTCCCATTAGAAGTGTAAATTTTGTTTTGGGGCCATCCTTAATTCAACCAATTGACTACACTAACCTTCATTTTCCACCTAGTTTGACTCTTTGTTTGGATTCAAATGTTTTGAGGGGAAATTTAGAGAATTAATCAATTGGCAACCACTTTCCTTAATTTGCATGTTTTGTCAAACCACACCTCTTCAAGTGGGACTGAGAAGGTTTTTTTAATTATTATTATTATTATTTAATTCTGTTTATAGAGATTCCAAGGGTAGACGAGCTACTATGACCAGCAGAGGAAAAAAAAAGATAGCAGAGGCGGTAACCATGAATAGTGGTTTAGTTCATAGGGATACTTAGAAAAAATCAAGCAAACTGATTATCCTAGCCATACTAGCAAGATATTATTAAAAGGTCGAGCCAAACCAAAAAAGTGAGAAACAATCGACATTTACAATCTGGAAGTTCATAGTTGCTTCACCCAGATATTGCAAGGAAAAAAAACAGAAACATATATCTAAATTGTGTGATTAAAAAAGATTTGAAGTTCTGAGGCATAAAAGTTGCATCTTTGAGAACCTGGATCCTGGCTAGGGCTGTAGATGCATCAAGAGCCCGATGCTCCAATTCTACTTCTCTTTCCATTGCAGCCTGTTCATTGGGATATTATAATGGTTGAGACAAAATGATAAAAATCAACTAAAAACAAAAAACGTAAAACGAAGTATATAAGAGAAGCACAAATTTCGTAAAAGCATACCATCTTGGTTGCATTATGTGCAGCACGCTCGTCTTCTGCTCTGCGTTCTGCAGACGATAGCTCCTCCCTTAAAGCCTAAGAATAGTATCGTTCTCAACAGAGTCAAGAACCCAATAACAAGAACAAGGCAAGTTCTAAGTTCAAGTTAACCAGGCTCTTACTTGCATCATCCTTGTTTCGGATAATTCTCTATTCCTCATCATAGATTCCATGTTTGCCTAATGAAAAGCCATGACATAATGTTAAATCTGCCAAGTATATCGCAAATGTAGTTTTAAAGAAACGGAAACATTGCAGTTAAATGAAGGCTGGGAGGACTGAATTTATAAACATTGGTACCAAAAGCAAGTGCAAGACTGTGTACAGCAGGGGTGTGAACTAATGATGTAAATTATCCTACCGAAGCAACTAAGCAAAATGAAAAACGCATGCAGATTTCAGAAATATCCAACAGGTGTCAACAAAATGAGAAAGCCATCAAAAACTCTTGTTGAAGCAGCTAAGGCAGTGGAAGGCTTCTGAAGTGTGTAAAGATAACCAAAATTCTTTAGTTCTGAGGGTCTAGATAATGCCCATCATGACTAAATCACATAATAGGCACATCACGAGCTGATGTCCCTATTTTTTAGGGAGAACCAAGAATGAATAATAAACAAAATAATGCATCTGCAGTGGTAAAAAATAATGAGCGTTGAAGAGAAGGGACTAGACCTGCAAAATCATCAAAGGGTTAAGATTGCAAATATATATTATCATCTGAAGAAGAAGGTATTGAAGTTTTATAAGCCTTCACGACAATTATAATTGAACTCTGAGGTTTTCTTCATGATACAAATGTTTTACTTTAGGAGTTTTCTGCTTGGGGGAGTTTATTGAACCATGTTAGACTCCCTCTAATACACGACCATGACCTGAAGTTCATAATCCGTGTTGAATTCACCTTATTGTATTCTCCTAGACCAAGCTAGAATGATTTTCGTCACATTTAAGTGGTAGAAGACTTGTGCGCTAGCAGTTTTCACGAGGTCTAAAAGTGAACCAGTGTCTCCATACATTTCACGTGTAGAAAAAATGTAAATGAGAAAAGTGTGGCAGATGTTAAATTAAATGAGTAGAGAGCGACAAAAACATGCACATAATCAACTGTACAATTGAAAAGGTTTGGTTCTGATCAGTTGCAGAAGATTTAATTTACCCCAGAAGAGAAAACAACAACAACAAAAGCGATAAGCAAAAGAAATGGAAATTGATTGCTTCATATAAGACAGCATGAAAACCTGCAATGATGCCAAATTTCCCTCAGCTAAAGCTGCCTGCTTCTTAAGTGCATCCATTGAACTGACAAGTGCTTCAATTTCAGAGTTCTTTGCAGCTAATGCATCTGCCATATTTGATTCGATTCTTGTCGCCTCGCTTTGCGATGTAGATAAATCTTTCTGCAGCTCTTGTATGTGTGCCTCATACGATTTACTCAGCTCTCTCTGATAAAGTAGATTATTGTATAACCAATTTTGTCTGATAGCGAAATCATCAAAAAATTTTTCTGAACCATAATTCAGTTTGTGGATATACCTCTGCAACAAGAAGCTCCTCTAACTGTGCATTTTCTGCTTTGTACTCTTGAAGACGAGAAGAAAGGCCCGCACACACCTGGATATTGCATCGAACAGTATGACAGCAGATTAATCATATATTATAAGATAAATGAATACAATACTTGTATTCACAAAGAGACATATAATGTCATATGCTTACCCGTGCTAGCCTTGCCTCTTTTGACTGGCCAGTAGAAACTGCACTTTTAAGAAGTCCTTGAGCCTGCAAAGCTAAACAGAACGTCAATAAAAGCTTCACACTGCAGGCAGCTATACATGTCTAAGAAGTAGCAAAGATCAATTACCATGTTTTTCGCTATTTATATATAGTTTACCTCATCAAGCTGATCCTGAACTTTTGTTGGAGATGCAACAGTTTTGAGTTCTGAAATCTTCTTTTTGTCTGTGTGAGAGTCTACTTTGGCATCAGTGTCTGGTTGGAGTTTATGTTGAATCTTTTCATCTGGTTGAGTTTCAACTGTAATATCTGTGTCTTTCATTCGTGAATCAGCATTTGAAGATTCATCACCATTTGCAGATTGAGATCTTTCTTTATCAGTCACTATTGTAGTTTTGTTGTCTTCTGACAAGACATTTTGGCTAGAATCAACTGATAGAACCTCCTGGACAACCTCAACACCTTCACCAGCAAGTGGTGCAGAAGAATTCTCCGCGGGAGGTACTGAAGAAGTCTCATTGGTAAGGTCACCATTTGAAAGTGGAACAGGATCGACATTAGTAACAGCCGTTGAGACTTCCCCTTGAACAGCGTCATTTCTCATTCCATTATCGGAGGAGGGAGCAACTGACACAGAGCTATCACTATCAACTGTGCGTTGCTCCTCATTTGTAGCTTGTAAAGAAGAATGCCCGAGACTAATCCCATTATTTTCGCCAGATAAACCATCCTGATCCGTATGGGACAAGGTTTCTGTTTCTATTGTTGCATCACTAGTTTGCTCTGATGCATTATCAGCTGTTGTTGGAGAATCATTCAAGGAGAGTTGCTTTTGAGGCCAGAAACAAGTTCAATAACCTTATTGTCAGATAGATCACACAATAGAAACTTTTAACATGGATATATTCAGCATCCAATTTTTTTTGGATATTTTTAAAAAATATTCCAAGGACTGCAATAAATACCTTAGCTTTTGACTTTTGCCTTTTTTTCCGAGACCCTTGCTTATTAGAAGCTACTATATGAAAAGGGAAAATATATAAGAACTGTCAGATGTATAATTACATGAAAAACTAGTATTGAGAAATCACATGAAAATGAGGCATTCATAGTTCAGTTGTTCCTTTCCTTCTATATTTTGGCTGTTCTGGATCATAGTACACAAGATCATTGTTATTCTACAAACTAAATCTTCTAATGATAAACCAGAGTTTAAAACTAAGGCCCTAAAAAGTTTTTATTTTGCCCTAACAAGTTTTTGTTTTGATAAAGAGCCCAAAACACACGTTGACAGAATAACACACTAGGTAAAGCAGACAAAAATAAAAATATAAATTGCAAGTCATTTATTAATGTGAAATAAATCAAGATAATCCCAAGAATATTACATCTTTACCTGGTTGTTGGATGCTAGACTGCTCGTCAGATTGCTCACCAACGACAAGCTTTGCCCTTCGATCTACAACTTCAAACAAACCTGATACAACAAATTTTTCGTCTTAGACGTAAACTTCTTGGTAGTAACATCTTATGTAACTAAAAGTAAAAGATAGGCACATATTGAGTTTAACGAACGTAAAGTAACTCTTCTGTAACTTACAACTCACAACTACAACTTATAGAAGTCCATATTTGGTGACTAATTTATGCATCTTCTTAGTGATGAAATCATCATTGTACTTCCGTCCCTTAACCATTGGCTAACTGACACAACAATCCAACTACTTTGGGACCTAGGGTATAACAAATTAGTGTCCATGATAACAGGGGATCAAATACCTTGTAACCTTTACATAAGCAAGACTGCAAGAGATCTTAAGAAGAGATGAGGACTAGACTTCGTAACAACCATGGAAAAAAATTGCCTACTCTCTACTTAATTCATGGGATCTTTTTGGGCTGGGAAAGCAGATTAGCTTAGCTGAAAAGGTGATCAGCGTCAACGGCAAGAGGTCAAGTATTTCACATAAGATTTTTGAGCTTCATAAACCTAATGACAATTGTCGGTTATTGAACTTGATACAAAATTTTGATTTTCTAACCCAAATGTTCATGAAACCAGGTATTAGAAACTAATGTGCAAATTATCTCTCTCCCCACCCAAATTCGCCCAAAAATATAAAAGATAGAACAGCAATGACGTTTCTCATTTTATCTCCATTTCTTTCTACTTCAAAAACTTCATGTATGAATCCCTATTTATCTTTAATGTTTTTTTCATCACACTTACAAGTACAATGTTCCAACACTCACAAATAGAAAATTGATGAAAACCGCATGTTAATTTATAATCTATGTTCTTCTCTCTCCAAACACACAGATTTATGAAAGGCAAAAGGAAAACGCTTCATTTGAAAAGAGACTAGCCTTCATCAGCACATAATGTCTAACACTAACTTTTTACATCAGTAAGGAGTAGTAGGCTTGTAGCCCATTAGCCCACTCTCCGACCCAAATTATTTTCCATTCACCCATGACATGCACACTACCGATACATGACATGGTTAAAAAAATAAAATAAAAAAATACTCGAGGAAACTTTGTT
This sequence comes from Campanula takesimana, assembly GCA_026119855.1. Classification (NCBI taxonomy): domain Eukaryota; kingdom Viridiplantae; phylum Streptophyta; class Magnoliopsida; order Asterales; family Campanulaceae; genus Campanula; species Campanula takesimana. The sequence goes on along the minus strand of JAOWBW010000154.1, from coordinate 1,736,893 downwards.
GTTTGTTCTTTAATGCCTTGCCTTGATAATGTTTACTACTTTCCCAATAGATATTTATTTTTCAAAAATAATTTGCCTTGATAGTGTCCTCTATTTTCCCAATAGACATTATTCTTCAAGAGAATTCCAATAATGCGCAAGGATATATCTGGGACACTTGGCTCTTAAGGGAAACCAAACAACACGCTTACGCTGCTGCTCATAATAAAAATACAACCAGGTGACTTGGACATCAACCATCAAGCATTTGATCACTTAATAACTACGTATCAACAATGCTGTCAAACTTTTTCACGGTTATAAGGAGTTTTGCAGTGCAATGCTCATTTGGAGGAAGAGGAGGAGGCTGAAGTGATTGTTGTAATTTGTAAATGCTGCTATCTGGGTCAGGCAAAGGAGTTAAATGCACCAGGCCAGATCAGCCTTGGCAATCACATTTTTACCCTGTCACCCATCCTCCTATTTCATCATCATTGTCTCATTGCAGCTTTTTGGTAGTCATGTTGAGATGACAGCCCAAAAGACCATCATTCAGTCAAATTATACCGTGCAAGATCTACACTATATCATACAGATTTCACACAGCTTCTACACTCCTCTTTCAATCCTTCATTTAATGTGGCATTACAAAGTTCTCTTTCCGTACAAAAATATCAATATTCATATCAATTCTATTTTAACAGACATATAACTGAATTTGTACTAAACGTCATGAAACGGAATGGTCCCAAATAAACACTAAGATTTGGTGATCGGGCCACACAAAATACCAAATGCACTAAAATTTTCAAAAGAAAATGCTTAGATTACGAGGCTTATTAGAGTTTAACGACGACTTAGGTTACACATTTTACATTTTATTACATTTCACATCATATATCTATCATCTACCACTTGCAATCTCAACTCAAAACCTAAATCACATAAACAATTCAGATCAAGCTGTATAACACAGGAAATATGATGAAATACATAAAAGCAAAAGGCTAATCACCTTCAGCGGCTTTGAGCCAATTAGCCATTGAACGATACGAGAACCGAACACCTTCAACAAGATTGATTGAACAATGGAGAGAGAGCTGATTTGAATAACTTGGATTGATCTTGCTGACGAGAGATCGACGGATCAAATGGCGTTGTGAGGCGATAAATTGGAGCGAGACGGTTGTTTTTGAATTTCACGCGAGAAATTGGAAAATTTTTTGATAGAAACGTAAAGGGGAAGGAGGTGATTTCTGTTTGTCTCTCGCTCTCACCTTCTCAGGTCAGGGCAGTCGTTAGTTAGGCGTGTTGGGTTCAATGGGTTGTAACTTGAAACGATGAAGTGGGGTTTGTTTGGGAGTTGGAGGGCGTACCGTAGTTACATTGGATATTAGCATCGTGACCGTTGATACCTGACCGGGCTGGAAAATGCGTGGCCAACGGTAGATAAGGTTGTGGCTTTGAACCGGGCTTGTGTGGTTTGGGCCACTAGGCCTATATGACCAACTTTATCCATTGAGGCCCAATACTATTTTTGTTGAAATGTCGGTACAATCGAATTTGCGCAAGTTTCTAAATAATTATCTTAATAAAAATCTAAAAATAGTTATTAAATTTATTAGTAACCATGATACAATAAAAAAATTAATTTTTTATTAGCATCATTATTTTTCTTCAGATTATTGGTTAAAGTGAAATTAGATTGACCAAAAATCATAATTCGAGTCGGATAAAGAATACCAGTACTCCGTAGAAATTTAGAGATGGAAGGAGCCCAATAGTAGATTGGTGGAGGGCCCATGATCTAGCCTAACCGATCAAGAGTGGGCTGAGCTGGTCTGTGCTAGGCTGGGCCAAAACCTTTACAGTTGATGTATGTTAACCAATTAAGAGTGGGCTGGGCTCAAAAATAAATAAATACTACGTCTTAAAATTAAAATGATCTTCACACTTTTTTCACCGTTACTACGAGTAACACTTGAGTAATAATTTTAGGTTGACACAATTGTACTAATGAAAATCTGAAAATTGTTATTGACACACCATGAACAATACTATAAATCATAAATTTTAGATTTTCATTAGGATAATTAAATCAACCTAAAATCATTGCTTAAAGTTCCTTAGTAACGTCGACAAAAAGTGCGAAAATCATTTTTTGGGATTGAAGGAATATTTGAGGGCAAATAGCACATTAGTGCCTCAAAGTTTCATATGAGTTGCAATTTAGGTTCTAATGTTCCAATTTTGGCAATTTGGTACCTAATGTTCACCGTTTGTAGCGAAATGAGTTTTTTGGATGGTCATGGATGAAAGCTAACGAAATTAACGAAAAAATTAATAAGATTCTTTAAAAATTGCATTTCCTACCCAGAAAGACAAGTTGGCATTGTGTGAGTAAGAAAACGCATGGGAGAAAAAGAGATGTGAAGGTGGCCGGTGTATATGCGTGGGTAGGTGGGGGGGGGGGAGGAGACGAAGAAGGTAGAAGTTTAGGTTTGATTTTTTATTTTCCATTTTCAAGCAAATTTAGGTTAAAAGAAGTTTTTTAAGGCTAAACTATGGACTAATATCTAAATTTAGCCCTTTACTGTTTTTCTAAACATTGTTTTAGCCTTTTACTTAAGGAGTTAGAATTATAAATGACTTTAGTGTAAGGTATTTTTATTTTTATAATTTGGAAAAAATGCACCAAAAGTACCTGAACTATAGGGGTTGTTTGGATTTAGTAACTTATCTCTTTTTTGACCCATGAAAAATACCTTAACTTTTTTTTGTGCAGCGGAGGTACCTATTGCTAACGCCGTCCACTTTTTGCCGTTAAGTTATCATGTGCCACGCACATGACTAATTTTTTTAGGGTAAAAATGTCAAAACATAACAAGGATAGTGTGAGAACATTTTACAAAGACAAAGGGGTTTAAATAAATTTTTTACTTTCAAATAACCCCCTCCCCTTCCCCTTCCTCTCCCCCTTTCATCCACACCCCCATCCGAAATGGGTTCTTCAAACCCAGATCAAGAAATGGGTTCTACCCCCAAATTCGTGTCTGCCCACCCAGCAATTCCAATCCCAAACAACCACCATTTCCCCAATGAAATCCGACCCCATCTGGGTCTTTCTTTTGCTACAAAATGTTGAGAATCTGACACCAATTTTGGGGGATTTCTTGAAAGTTTTACAAAAATCCCCATCTGGGTTTTACACTTGCTGCATTTTCCCATGAGGGTCTCACTTTATCTTAGAAAATTCCAAACATTTGCACCAAAATCACACTTATTTCCACAATTTTGACTTTTTCTGACCTCAAAAACTCAAAATCCCAATTTGGGTTTTGCCAAAAACAATCTTTTTCAATTTGGGTTTCTCACATTTACACTTTTTCTCACTGTGTGTGTTTTTCGATATTCAGGAGGGTAAATGTATCAGTATCCCGGTGACAAATGCTGGCAACCGACACAAAAGACCAACTCTCAAATTCATGCCTCACCGGAAACCCAATCGACGATTACTGGAGATGCGACCAAAACTGGGCAAACAACCGCCATTCTCCGATCAGATGAAGATGAAATGGGTATTACTTAATTAGCGGATGTTATATTATTTAACAAGTTGATTTCTGATTTGGGGTTTGAAATTGAAATTTCTGATTTGGTTCGAACTTTTCAACTATTGTTGCAGAAGAAGAATTTAGGATGTGGGGAGTGATTTGTTTGATGGTGGTGTTATTTTGATGGTGACTGTGAATGACGGTGGTGAGGGGCAGTGCTGGGTGTTGGTGGCGAATAGTGTGGTGGTGAACTGGTGATGATGGTGGCTGTGAATGACGGTGGTGAGGGGCAGTGCTAGGACTGGGAAAGGGAAGGGGAAGGGGAAGGGGAAGGGGGTTAATTGAAACTAGAAAAATTATTTTTAACCCCTTTATTTGTGAAATGATATCACACTATCCTTATTGTGTTTTGACCTTTTTGCCCTTAAGAAAGACGTCATGTGCGTGGCACATGATAACTTAACGGCAAAAAGTGGACGGCGTTAGCAATAGGTACCTCCGCTGCACAAAAAAAAAGTTGAGGTACTTTTCATGGGTCAAAAAAGAGATAAGTTAAATCCAAACAACACCTATAGTTCAGGTACATTTGGTGCATTTTTTCCTTATAATGTTTACTACTATTTAAAAAAATATATTTTAAATGATAAACAATGTTTTACTTTGATATTTATTATGTTTTTTTGGGTTAATTAAAATATACATTCTTTTAATAATATAATATAATGTGTATATATATATATATGTATAATTTTAGGAGTTGTAAAGTTTTAACAAAATGGGGCCAAAATAAATAATTATTGAACTTTATGGGTAAGAAATGCAATTTTTAAAGAAGCTTGTTAAATTTTTCGTTAATTTCGTTAGTTTCCATCCAAGACCATCAAAAAAAGACTCATTTCGCCACAAAAGGTGAACATTAGGCACCAAATTGCCAAAATTGGAACATTAGGACCTAAATTGCAACTCATATGAAACTTTGGGGAACTAATATGCTATTTGCCCAATATTTGATAGCGAGACCCGTCTCAATAATTATAGGGGTCCTGTGCTAAAAAGAAAACATGAATATTGGGCCCTTAATGAGTAAATAACCCATTTGACATGCGTACTATACGAATTCAACCAATTTTCCCTCCGTACTATCTAAACTACCAAACTGACATGCGTACTATACATATATTAGCCAAATCAACTTAAATCGTTAATTGATGTTAACCAATGTTAGTATGTTAACCAATGTTAGTATCTGTTAACTTCCATGAACTATTTGGGTTGATTTGGCTAATTTATACATAGTACGCAGGTTACTCTGGTAGCTTAGATAGTACGGAGGTCAAATTGGTTGTATTTAAATAGTACGCGGGTCAAATTGGTTGTTTACTCGGCCCTTAATGTTACAATTTTTACACAAAAAATATATGTACCGTTAAGTTACTAGTAAGACTAACTAAGAATATTTTATCAATTCACTGTATAGCACTCAATACTACCAAATTGCAAAGCTAGAAAAAGAACATTCTCGTTCAGGGAAAAAAAACATTTAATCAGCAATTATAAACTACTAATAAAATACTACCAACTTGAATATGAACATCACAACTTGTGTTTGCAAAGCTAATTTGAAGCTTAAACAAATCAGACATAATACATTATCTAAACAATTTCAAAGACCAATTGATTGAAAATATAACTTAGGGCCTATAACATCATGAAGATTAGTTGAATTTTGTACATTCACAACTTCATTGCTTTGGAAGTTGGAACCGACAAGGAGCGGCCGAGAGGGAACACGATCGTGACGATCGTTCGACGTTCGACACATACACATACACTCCGAGTCTCCGACGATGGTGAATTGGTGATGAAAGCTGTCGAAATCTAAAGGACCGAATGAGATTCTGAGATTGAGCTTTAGAGTACAAGAGATGGAAAGAAATTGTGGAATTGAGAGATTAACGAAGAGTCTTTTTAATTTTTTGATTACCGAGAGACGAGAGGAATTAACGGCGGGTCGGCGACAATGGCGATTGGGAGAAAGGAAAGCCGTCGTTTAGGTTTTTCATTGTGAAGTCGCGGCCTATGTCTGCGTTTTTGCCCTTATGCGTGACTAGAACTGGACATATACATGATGGGCTATTGGGCTGGGAAATATAGGGGCCCTCCAAAATTTTGAGGCCCTAGGCTGTAGCACTGAATGTACAGGTCCAAAACCGGGCCTCTTGATAGCCCTGAAAGAATTAAAAAGATCATCCCAATTATTGAGCAGGTTTTTATAATGACTTGTGCAAAGCTGCATATCCACTAGAATGGTTGTGTGGGTGGCTAAGTTAATTTCTTGTACAGTAGTTAAAGTTGAAAAGAAAAGAAACCAGCTTTACGAGACAAACTATTCACCAGACCATTTATACGTATTGGAAGATGCAGCACAATCCATTATCCATTTTCTAAAGCTAAAAAGGAATCTTTTCCTCACTTTATTTTTTTCCCTACTAAAACTACTTGCATAATCAACATCTTACAATTACAATGTAACAAGTAGCAAACCCAATACTAAAAAAAAAGTAAGTTGGTACACTTAACATTTTAACATTAGAAGGAAAAAAATAATTGTACACTTAGCATTGGAGGAGGAAAAAAATATACTCCCTCCGTCCCAGTTTAAAGTTCTTAGTTTGACTGTGCACGCTTATTAAGAAACGAAGAAAAAAAAAGAAAAGAAAAAGGGTCAACCAAAAGTAGAGAGTGAATGATATAAATGTCTAAAACACTATTCATGAAGCAAGTGGGTGAAAGTAAGTTAGGTAAGTAATAGTTTTTTTTTGTAATTAAATGAACTTTTTGAGGGCAAGATTCTACAACTTTCACATTCTTTTCCATTTATGAAATAAAGCAACTAAGAACCTTAAACTGGGACATACCAAAAATGAAAGTAAGAACCTTAAACTGAGATGGAGAAAGTATCTTTTAAGATAAAAATGTGAAAATAGTGGGGACACTGCCACCAACTATAGTGGCTTTGTGTCAGCCACTAAATGTAACTTAATGAAAATTGTTTACATTAAAGCCTATATAGGCCAACCTTTTTCTCTAACTCGCGTAAAATTTAAATAGGAGCTTTTGTAGTAGACTTGTAACACCAGATTTTCTTCTATTTATCAAAAAAAATTTAACTAGCAAGAATTTCGATAAACAAATTTTTGGAAGGAAAAACGTCATAGAATTTTGCTCTAATGCATGCCTTCAATTTTTTTTGTGTACGCAAACGAGCCTCAATTTAAGAAATTAGAGACATTTTTTTTTATTAATTATTTTTTGAACCAAGAAATTTTCGCGAATGAGTCTCACTTTTGTGAAAGTAGTTTTTTTTCTTGAACCAAGAAATCTATATATATATATATATTAAAGTTGGTGAGGAGTGTTGTGGATTTGACATGTGGACATATTTTAGTAAAAACTTGATTTTAGAGAAGCCACATCAACATCATCTTAAAATCTAAATGACTTTTGATATTCTCATTCTTAGCTAATACTATTAGTTAATCATATTAGTAATTATATGAGTTAACTATTACTATTAATAGTATAAGTTAACCATTACTATTAATAGTATAAGTTAACCATTACTATTAATAGTATTAGTTAACAATATTAGTTACAATACAAGTTAAATATTACTATTAATAGTATTAGTTAACTATAATAGTTACTATATTAGTTAACTATTACTATTAATAGTATTAGTTAACTATTACTATTAATAGTATTAGTTAACTATAATAGTTACTATATATAAGTTAATTATTACTATTAATAGTATTAGTTAACCATAATATTTACTTTATAAGATATTTTTTACTATTAATAGTATTGGTTAACTATAATAGGCTACATACATTAACTATTACTATTTTTAGCATTAGTTAATTATAATAGTTATTATATAAGTTAGATTATTCATTTTTAATATTAATTAATCATAATAGTTACTATATCAATTAACTATTACTATTAATAATATTATTTTATTATAATAATTATATTAATAATTATTATTATATAGATTAATCATTGCTATTAATATATATTAACTATTACTATCAATAGTATTAATTAATTATAATAGCTATTATAATAATAGTAATCATATAGATTGATTTTTATTATTGATAGTATTAGTTAAAATGATGATTACTATATTAGTTAATTATAATTCAAATATTTTTTAAGACATAGTATTGGTTTCCCGTGCAGAGCACGGGTTACCGCTAGTTAGGGGGAATTAAGGTTCGTCATTTCATTATCTCATAAATTTACAGAATAAGAGCCTCTAATTTTCAATTATAATTGAAGCAATGATTTGGAAAGTTAGGTCGATCGCCTAAAATTCGCAAACTTAAACATCAAAAACATTCCGCATATCTAGCCAAAACCAAAATTAATCAATGACAAAAATGTGAGTGAGACGGTCTCACACGTGAGACGGGTTTCGTTGAAAGAGTAAACGGTTTGCCTACTTATGGGCGGGGCGGGACAAACTTATTTACTCTCTCGTCGAGATCCGTTTCATTTATGAGACCGTCTCACACAAACAAGACTTTCTCTTAAGAGCAACGCTAGGGGCACAAAATAAGCTCACAAAATCTTACTCACAAAATGCAGTGGCGATATTTTATTGGTTGCATCGATAAGAGACCCGCCACACTCTACTTAAAAACACCAATAAAATCATTACACCTAGGATTTTATGAGCAAGATTTTTGTGATTTTTTTTTTATGCCCCTAATATTATTCTTCTCTTAATCGATTGCACCAAAAAAGAAATGAAAAGACCTTGATATAATATCTTAGTTTGATGAATACCTGAAAAAAATGGCTAATATTATTGTGATTTTACTATCAAAGTAGCACTATACTCCCTCCGTCCCATCCGAATTAGGATTTTTGGATTGAGCATGGGGATTAAGGAAAAAGTGTTAGTAGAGTAGGTATTGTGTGTATGAAAAGTAAAGTAGGAGAGAGAAAGTGAGGTAGAGAATAATGAGTGGAAAGTTGTTGTGAGTGTGAATGTGGGTCCCATTAAATAAAACATTTCCATTTTTGGGTTGTCCTAATTCGAATGGGACACCCAAAATGAAAATTTGTCATAATTCGAGTGGGACGGAGTGAGTATGTTAACTAATTTATGTACTTTTGATTTTCAGCCACTAAATTAGAGGGGGAAAATGAAAAGGATAGGGACATTTCATTTGATATTCATGAATCAATCATGGAGAAGCTAGAGTTCCATATATATATATATATATTAAGTGGTGCCATTATTTTCTTCTTTTTTCAAAAACCATTTGCATATACTCTTTATGGATTGATATGTCTTCTTGTTTAAAGTTGTTTGCATGAACACATTGTCACAAATATAGTTGCATGTCCAGCTTATCAAAAGTTTGGGTATACATATAAAGTGTATCGCACTGACGAAACCAAAAATTTATAAGAAAAGTGTCAAAATAATGATATAGTAATAATTTTTAACTTATTGAGGGTCAAAATGGCAAAATTTACTAATTTTAGTGGTAAAAATAGTAGTTTTCTTAAATTAAAAGTGATCAAAAGACATAACTCCAAATTCCAAGAGGTCGAATGATTGTCTTAACGTGGCTTCGCCATTGGATCAATGATTAGTCATGTTCATACAAATTCCAAAATTTATAACAATGTTAAATTTGTTAATCGATCCGAAATATTATTCTTGTTATGATTATAATTAATATTATAACTTTTTTCCTCCAAAATTTTGTGTTATCCTAAAGTACTATCTGATTTTGTTAAGACAAAAACTTGTGTGAGAACACTCCAACCCGTCTCATGGGTGAGACGGGTCATTTTTTTGACCCATTACCCGACCCACAACCCTGCTCCAGGACCCATGGGGGGACCCTGCCACGTGGCAGCCCCTCATTGGCCGATTTTTTTTTTTTAATTTTTTAATTTTTATTTTTGGTTTTTTTCGGTTTGTGAAAAGTAATAGTTACCATCTCTTAAAGTAATAGTTACCATCTCTTAAAGTAATAGTGTTTTTCATATGTTTTCTTCGTTTGTCATAAGTAATACTTATTATAACTAAAATGTAACAAACGTGTTATTTATATGTAATAGTATTTGTACATAATTGTAATACATATGTATAGATATCTATATGTTTTCAAACAATAAGTTACAATGGGGTCAAATTTATCATGATACATGTAAAAGTATTACATTATCTATAGAAATATGTTACAATTTCGTCAATCAAAGTGTTACATTTACTTGTATAAACTTACTATTACATTCATATACATAAGTTATTACTTTTCAAATGTTATTTTCTTTTAAAAAATAAAATTTAAAATTCACATTATATTACATTTTAGCTAAAGCACTATTATATTTCAGCATAGATGATTATTACATTTAGATATTGTTTGGGTTACATGTAATTATATTTAGTATTTCATTTGGAAAAATGGGTAAAAACGAGCTTTTTTTTAAAAAAAACAAGTATTACGTTTACTTATGAACAATGTTACTTTAAGAGATGGTAACTATTATTTTTTGCTAAACCACTGAAAAGCCGGAAAAAAAAAATAATAATAAAAAAAAATCCCGGCCAATGGTGGGTTGCCACGTGGCGGGTTCGGCCCATGGGTCATGGGGCGACCCGTCTCATGCATGAGACGGATCCCCTTGTTCTCATGGGAGACCACCTCTTTTGTTAATTGCATAAACTTATAAATGATTTATAGATATTTGATTAAATTAATTTACGCTCGATTATCCTAAAGCTATTATATCAGTGCTTTTCTTTGGAGAATATGCAAAAGGAGATGAAGACCCTACATGTACGCACAAAATTATTAAACATATAATGCATCATATTGTGTGGTATAACATATTTTAGGTTGTAACGGTACATGTATGAGTTTAATATAACATGAAAAAATATATTAAATTATGAGATTTTCCGTACCACCTGTATATATTATATAATACGTATCCTTCGTTCCAGAGTAAGAGTTCTCCCTCTCAAATGCACGGAGATTAAGAAATAATGGAAGTCATTTAAGTGTTGTGAGTGTAAAAGTAAAGTAAGAGAGAGAATGGGCAGGGAGAATAGTAAGTTGATTGGTGTTGTGAGTATAAAAGTAAAATATGAGAGAAAATGAGTGGGATGAATAGTATCGTTAAAATCAATCCCAAAAGCTTTGAATTTGGATGCCAATTAGAGAAATTTGGTTAATTTTACTATTGATTGCCAAATTATTGTGCATGACACGTGTCTTCCTTCTTTATCATCATTCACTCTAATCCTAATCCAGCAAAACTCATGAACAGAACTTAGCCATGCAAAACTTGGCCATGCATGAGGACTAGTCCTCTCATAACTTTATTATCAACCAATGAACATTATATATATATATATATATATATATATATATATATATATATATATATATATATATATATATATATATATATATATATTGAAATAAAATAAAATTATATTAGTGCGTGGGACTTAAATATTACTTAATTGATGCACAAATATTAACAAAATATTTATCTGAAAAATAATGCTCATTTTAGGCTCGGACGGAGGGCCTAAAGGCTCATCAATATGGGTTACAGGTTGGTTATTTTAATCTAGACGACTGATAATTGTTAAAAAAAATAGATATTTTAGGTGTTTGACGCCAAACTCATGACCGCGGCCACAAAGTTTAAATTTTACATTTTACCAATGACATACTTCTTGATTATCAGACTGGAAAATAAAAGAAAATATTACGAGAAAATATAATACGTATTAAGTTCACGTGCACCCAATATAACTAACGGGCATTAATGTTGTTAAATGATACTACTAGTAGTAATTTAACAATATTTGGTTGGATGAACACTAGGTATGCTAATTGGTGATTGATTGGGTGGATAAGTACAAAGCAAAATCAGTTCTAAGGGAGGTAGTTTAGAAATGAATGCTTTGAGAAAGACACATAATAAATCATGGAGGACCAAAACCACAACCCTTCCACCTATTATATTGGAGTGTCATTTTCTTCATTTGCCTTTTCTCTTCCCTGATTTAAAAGCTAGCCGGCAACTTTGTTTTTCAATTACTTAAATGTTCTAAACAAGGTTTTAAAAAAACGCTAGGCGGTCGCTAGGCGCCGCAGGGGCGCCTAGCGCCTAGGCGGGGCCTAAGCGGGATTTAGGTGGGGCCGAAAATTCATGAACGCTTAGCGCCTAGGCGGAGCCTAGACGGGGTCTTTTAGAACACTGGTTCTAAATGTACCACACCCATTATTGCATGCATAAACTCAATTCCCCTTGCATTCTAGAAATTTCTAACGCTATGATATTAATCACTTGTCATCGTACTGCATAACAATTGTGATAATAACTATCCAAATTGATATCAATAGCAAGATCGCTTTTTAGTGCCCATACTCCCACAAATATTGACCGTTAGTCAAGAATTTTTATTCACCATTACATGCTGTACTGCTTTAAAAATACAATCCCAAAAAATATAATTAAGCAAATGGGCAATGTTAGGAGCACAAAAGAATGATGATGGATACAAAGTGAAGTGGCGATATTTCATTGGTTGCATTGATTGTGGACCCGACACACTGTAATAAAAACACCAATAGAATTTTGAGACATCATTTTGTAAGCCACATTTTGTAGCACTTTTTTGTGTCTTTATATTTGCTCTAAGCCCAATTTATGAACCGGTTAAATTTGCACCGTCCAAGAAAGAAGGAAGGGATACTCATTGAGTTGATTTTTTTGGTTGGTTGGTTTATTATTATTTTTTGAGCAAAGGTGTATTAATTTATTTTATTTTTCTTTTGAAAATAAGTTTTATTTATTTCAAAAATATTGATTTTGTCCACGAAAACCCATTCTTTTAACAATAAACTCCAATTTTTATAACTTCAAGAAAAATCATAATAGAACTATAAAAATATGAGGTGGTCACTTGTGAGAACACCTAGATCCGTCTCATAGAAGAGACGGGTCGACCCATGACCCGTGTACAACATTCTCCGCGAAGCGTAGGATCCCAACTCATGCTCCACTCGAAATCTGCCACGTGGTCATTGGCCCAATTTTTTTTCCCATATTTTTTTTGACTGTTTTTTGTCGTTTGCCAATAGTAATACTTAGTACAGCTAAATGTAACAACTGTGTTACTTATAAAGTAACATTGTTTATAAGTAAACGTAACACCAATTTTACAAAAAAAAATAGCTCATTTTACTCATCTTTCAATTGTAATACTAACTATAAATACATGTAACACTAACAATAACTAAATGTAATTATCGTTATACTGAAATGTAATAGTGTTTTTCCAGAATATTTTTTATTTTTGAGTATTTTGATTTCATTTTTTAAAAGAAAGTAACATTTGAAAAATAGCAACTTATATACATGAATGTAATTATTTGTACAAGTAAATGTAACACTTTAGTAGATGAAATTGTAACAGATTTCTATAGATAATGTAATACTTTTACATGTATCATGATAAATTAAACCCATTGTAACTTATTATTTGAAAACATATAGATATACTATTATACAAGCAAACGTAACAGTTGTACAATGTTATTATACAAGTAAAATGTAACATTCGTTTATAAAAATTGTTACTTTCTTATTTTTACAATGTTCCCAACACAAGTGTTTTTAGTTCTAAAGTGTAAATAGTTGAATTATTACTTTTCTATACTTATGTGTTACAATTATGTATAAACACTGTTACATATAAAGTAACACGTTCATTACATTTTAGTTGCAATAAGTATTACTTTTGGCAAACGAAGAAAACATAAAAAAAACACTGTTACTTTTCTGTATATATGTATTACTTTTATGTATACAAACTGTTACATATAAGTAACACGTTTGTTACATTTAGTTATAGTAACTATTACTTTTGACAAACCGAAAAAAACTCCAAAAAATAATATAAAAATGGCATGTGGGTCATAGATCCGGGTCATGGGTCAAAAATGACCCGTCGTCTCTACTATGAGACCGGTCATGGTGTTCTCATACAAGTTTTTGTCTAAATATAAATATATATATGTGTGTGTATATATATATATATATATATATATATATATATATATATATATATATTTTAACGAATAGTTAAAGAATATAATTGAAATTCAATACAATAGAATACAAGCATTTCAAGATTTAATTATTAGAAAGAGAATATTGCATCCCCATGTCTATTATAATTAGTTACACTACTAGGAAAAGCTTTAGAAGAATGTTTCATCACTAATATCTTAATTAGTGCTATCTAATTAATTTGTTTTTGTCACTGGACTGGTCATTAATCAGTGGCAATGCTAGAGGCACCGAAGATGTTTACAAAATGATTGATACAAGATGATGTGACTATATTTTATTGGTTGTATCAATTGTAGACCCGACACTCTAATTAAAAGCACAAATATAAATCATTACACCTCATTTTGTAAGCCAAATTTTGTGACTTTATATTTACCCCATTAATCAGTACTCTCATAATGCAAGTCAATGCTATGTTTTGTTTCAAAAAATAAATAAATCTTAAATTATGTTTAACTTCCGCAATTAATGGAAATCGAAACAATCTGTCTATTTTACAATCTTAATTGCATATACGCAGTTGGATTTTACAATAATTCTGAACCATGTGAATATCATGGATCATTTAATAAGGTGATAAATTAATTAGTCTGCAGCAAAGTGTTGGTTTTATATCTCATCATAGAGTAATTAAATGATTAATTTTGCAATTTTGGTGAAACGTTTTGAAAATCTTTGTTAATCCAAATTAGGTGTGCACCGAATGTTTTTGCAATTTAATTATACATATGTCTCATAATAATTATTGTATTTTTTTTGGTCTGTTATAAAATAGTGTCACAATTCTAAATATGAAAATGAGTTAAATGTAAATTTGTATAGTGCATACAATATACAAAAAAAACAAAAAAAAACAAAAACTACTCCCTCTGTCCTTAAATGAGTGTCAATTTTCAAGAAATATTTGTCCCAAAATGAGTGTCTTTTTTGAACATAACTTTGTCTCTAAATATTTTTTTTAAATTTTTTTACACCGGTTTCCTTATACGTGCATAACTAAATGTTTGGAAAAGAGATTACAAGATTATATATGAATATTTGCTACCAAATTGTACAACAAAGTTGAGATTTTCAGTGTCTCTTAAAATGAAATTTGAACACTCATTTAGGGACAAAGGTAGTACATTTTTTTAAAATAATTTAACAAATCAGCTGTAACAGTTATACTGAACATAGGAGAATTTCCGTTGGTTTTCCATTTTCGGCCAGGTAATGCAGAATTATTGATTGGCCTACAACATTTGATTTAATAAAAATAGGGTCGTTTTCCCTAAGCCAAATTGATTAGACTAAACATTGGTAATATTAATTGCAACATACTTATAATTATAGCCCATATTTTTTTTATTTTTTTTTTTGTCCTAATTGACTTTCTTTAATTGTTCACCAGTCCTTGTTGGTTTGAAATGTGGCATCCTTGTGGGCCGTTAAGTATGATGGCTGTCTTTGACTTGGCACAATGAGAGCTGGAAAATTTGAATCCAATTTTATTATCTTGATTTTCTTAGTTAGCTTTTAAAATTTGATTTATTAATACAATTACATGGTCATTCTTTTATGCTTTTATTAATTTTTATTTTAATAATTATATCGATCATGTAATCTCATACCTTAAAGTCATCAAACCATGGTTCGGCGAACTTCATTGCTAATTGAAATCAATTAATTCCATAATATCAACGACGTTCATCTTGAGCATAGAAATGAAATTCTTGATATCAACGACGTTCATCTTGATTGGATGGTCTGGGTGCAATCATGACGTTCATGTTGAATGTATGATCGGGGTGCAATCATACTGAAGAACAATAGTAATGTTGACCATAAATTTTAGTTATAAGAATATGTTTGTATTTTGACGCGTATACTCTCATCTCAAGACAAACTAATTTGGTCAAAGAGTTTTATTGTATCGTTTTTCGAATAACTATATAGCATGGACTCAAATTCACACTCATGTTATATTATTACTTCTGTTTTTAAAATAAATATTTGAAATTTCCCTTGATCAATTAACAACTTTGAAAATTTATTTTGAGACTAATAAAACACACACAATAAACTAAGAAAAAAAACACAATAATTAATTACATCTTCTTTCCCTAAAGACTAAAGTTATTGGCTTCTAGCCAATTCACATCATTTTCACGTTCCTTTACTTAGTCCTTGAAGTTCATTTCCATCAAATAAATGACAACTAGGTACACAATGGTCACATTAGGGTAGTTACAATGTGTAATAATTGAGGGGATGATTTGACGAAAGGGCATACCGGCATTTGTTATTTACAGTAGAAAAAATAAAAATCCAATTCTTTTTTCAGTTCCATCACGCAAGAAGGTTATGGTTTTTGTTACTCCTATAACTTAAAATAAGTATCTATTTTTATTAGAATAAAAAGTAAAAACAAGTATTTATTTTAGGACAAAAATAATATAGTCATGATTTCAATCTACATTAAAGTATAAATAGATATTTTTTTATTTCAAAATTAATTTATGATTTATTTTAATAAAGATAAACTCATTCCGACCCAGAGTATATGTCTACGCTCTCATTTGCATGGAGATTAAGAAATTGGGAAAGTGATGTAAATGTTGTGAGTATTAAAGATTTTTTGTCATTTTAGGAAGTGAAATATATTCTGAGACACAGACTAAAAAAAAGGTGGACATATACTCATAGACGATAGACTCCCTAAATGAAGAGTTAAGGTCTCCAATGGTAAAAAGGTGAGGTACCAAAATTAGATAAAGAGTTAAGGAAGGTACCAAATTTGGTACCTTGCCTAACTCTTTGTTGTTGCTACACCAATGAATTTTTTTATTTGTTTTTGTTTTAAACACTTAAAACCTTTTACTGTGAAATGTCAAAATAAATTATTTATTTTTTATGCAAATTAAATGAAGATTTAATTTTAAAACTTCCAAATTTTAATTCTTTTTTATTCAAATTTAATAATTATAAAATTATCATTTAACATTATTCATATATAATTATTGTAAACATTAATTAGTTAAAATATTTATATGAAAAATAAAATTAATAATATATAAACTAAATACATAAGTATTAAATTCTAATTTTGATACCTATCATTGGAGATAGAAATTTGGTACCTATGAATAGCGCTTGAAATGTATCAAAATTTGATTTTGATACATTTTCTTAACTCTCCTCTATTGGAGATGCCCTAAGTCGAGGAGCTTCCGCTGAACCTTCCATTGATTGATTTACATATCTAACCTGACAACCTAGAATGAAATTACCTTAAATAATACTCCACCTACACCAAACTGAGCTCCGTTCACGACCAATATTCCACAGTAGGTACGACCTATTTTTAAACAAAAAAAAAAAAAATGAAATAAAATAAAATGGGGTACAAATCTCACTGACACACTATGACAATATTGGTATTTATGTAGCAGTATATTGGGCAAATTTATGTATTTCTATATAAAATATAGAAATAAGTAATTGGAGAAAATGGGCAAAAAGCACAAAACCTCCTTGTGGTATCTCTGTTGTGCGTGTAACCCCTCAGCTTCTGTATTACACAAATAAACCCATATCCTTTAAAAAGCTGCAAACATCTAAAATGTTGCATAAAATATTAGATTTTAGGAGAGTTAGACGAAGTCAATCACACATGTAGAGAGAAAGGTTGATGTGAAAGACTCAAATATTATTGATGTTAGAGTTACATATTTCTAGAGCTATAAAAAATATTCTATAATCTTAATCTAATTAGGAAAATTATATATAAAAATAAACTAGTGTTCTAAAATAATCTAACTTTGTTTACAAGATACAAATCTCCTAATTGATATATACAATCTCTAAGATTGGTAACTAGATATTTACAATATATTATTGAAATATATATTATTCCTAATATAAAGATTCATGTTTTATCGGCTAAAGTGCATATCTACAAAATCAAGTGTATTTTTTTATTCACTGACACTGAAAAGGGGTAAAATTTAATCTATTACCCTAACACTAATTAAAATTTATAAAAATCGCACTAGTAAAAAGAAAATGATGATACAAGGTGTGATATCCCCCATCCCACATCGGAAATATGTGGGAATTGAGTGTGCTATATAGAAGGCCCATACACTCCTACTAAGCATCAAATCATCCATTGGACTTTTGGAGGCCTGTAATGGGCTGTGGTTGACCCAATTGAGGAGATGCTTGGTGGGCTAGTGTATGGTGCTTATGTTGTGGGTCGGGCTTGCGGGCTCGGGTCGTTACAAATGGTATCAGAGCGGAACCCCGGCCTTAAGGCTTGCGAGCTAGCCCGGGGGTACGATCTGGGTATTGATTGACCTTGCCAGGGACGGCAAGGGTTTGAGTGGGGGAGATTGTGATATCCCCCATCCCACATCGGAAATATGTGGGAATTGAGTGTGCCACTCCTACTAAGCATCAAATCATCCATTGGACTTTTGGAGGCCTGTAATGGGCTGTGGTTGACCCAATTGAGGAGATGCTTGGTGGGCTAGTGTATGGTGCTTATGTGGTGGGTCGGGCTTGCGGGCTCGGGTCGTTACACAAGGTAGGTCCGCCGGTGGCTTGAATGATAAAAGATGATGCTTACAACACTTTTAAGAAAACAGGGGTGTATGTGCTTAATATAAAAAAGAGGGGGGTTATTTGCGAGAAAAAAAAATAAAAAATTAATGTGGGTTATTTGCTTTTTCTTGCATTTTAATCGCTTACCCCGTGATAGATGACTTCCCAACCACTTGAAACAACTAGCTAGGTCCACTAAAATAATGCAGAAACAACAACAGAAAATTAAATAAACTAAAGGACATTTTTTTTTTTTTTTTTTTTTTTGTGTTGCCAAGACAAATCTCTAAATCTATGACTTGGTCTCAGGACATAATGGGTACAAACACAATGATTTATTATTTGCAAAGGAGAAAGAAAAAGTTAACTCAAACACTCATGTACTCTTTTCAATAAGAAAATAGTTTCATTCATATTTTTAAAATTAGTTTAATAATTTTGGGTAACATTGTTAAAAAAATATTCTCATTAAAAAATTTTATTAATGAGAATACTATAATAACACCCTTTAAATTGTAAAAGAATAATATTTAAAGTTTTTTTTTTAGAAATTTAGATAAATTGAGTATCAAATTCAAATTGAGATTATCTTTCTGAAAAAGAGAACATATCGATCTGCAGATGAATTCCAAAAGTCTAAAACACGAAATAAATTGCCCAATAAAAAAGTATAATTTAAATAAGCTATTGGGAAACGAGAAGCGAATAGGTGGATCCGTCTTTCTATTATGCAACATAACATATTAACATGATTCCAATTTTTATTTTTATTTTTGAAGGCAACATGATTCCAATTTAAAGAAATGAAAAAGTGAAAAATCAACTAGAAATAAACAGTTAAATTATTGGCATAAACAACACCAAAGAAAGAGAAAGTTAAAGTCAAAACTCAAAATTCAAACTTTATTTTCAACATCAAGTAAGACAGAGAGTAGTGAACAAAAAAAAAAAAAAAAGAGGGTGGGGGGGGTGGGGGGGGGAGAAACACCATGACCATCCGGTTTCAAGGCTAACCATAGGATGGTCACATTTTGTGTTACAGATAGAAGAACTCCATGTGTAAACAAAGTACAACCATGACACTAAAGAGTCGGGAGCGTATGGTCATGTGCAAGTCACATGATTTTTTGATCGTCGTAGCAGTAATTTGTTTACTCAGCATGAAGTTGTGGTCGACCATGTCCATATGTACATACAAATATGGTCGAGAACTCAAATACCATTATTGAAAAATTCGATAATATTATCGACCCCATTTGTGAAATGGGGATGGAGATTCAATCGCGGCCCTTTTCTTTTGTTGCAACAACTCCTTGTAAAAGTTTTTAATAAACTCCTCCGCCGCCTTGTCCACTTGAGGATCGACCTCCTCGTTATCTTTTAACGGAAACGGTGAGTCCGTTACCCGCAATTGCCTAACCATCGGACTTTTCCCAGACCCCGGCAATGCCATTGGGGACCCCGCCTCCACCGACTCGTAACGGTTCAAAATATCGAACACTTTTTGAACCACGTGTACCTCGGGGTACTGGCGGTAACTGTGACTGTGACTGTGAGTGTGGATTTTATGATTGTTTTTACGCTTTGAGTAGTAGGTGGGATAAACTGGACTGTTGTTGCAGCTGAACTCGTACTCACGAGGTGACACGAATGACATGTGGACATCGTTAGACCGACACGTTAAGGCGGAGTATTGGTGCTCGAGCATGAGGTTACCGATGGCTTTGCTTGCAAGTTTGCCCCTTTTTAACATCATGTGAAGATCAACCCACAATTTGTTTTTTGACAAGCCTTTCCTCATCATGTAGAACATTATTCTTACTACGCTCCATAGTTTCTTGGCCATTAACGTTGTACTTTGTTCTACCGCCATTTTTTGTGTTTGTGAAAGAGAGGTTATAGCTAGAGAGAGAGAGAGAGAGAGAAGAGATCTAGAGAGATCTTTGATTGGTTTAGAAGAGAAGTACGGGGGAGAGCTATTTATATAGGTCCGTATAAAGAGGAAGAGACTCCAAAAAAATAAAATATGAATTATTTATATTAATTAAACCTAATTAAATAAATAGAAACTTGACTTAATGAGGAGACCTATTGAACCTTCCCTCTTAACTTCTATCTAGAAAAATTGGTTCAAAATACCAATGATTATTATGTTCTTTATTAATCGTAGTCTTAACGCGCTTTACATTAATCACCATGGAAATACTAGTTGTTTTCATTTTCCTATAGAAATTTAACATTTATGATATTTTTGTTTCAATTTAATTTGTACTTTTTGTTTTGTTAATTATAGCAGTTTTAGACCTTTTTTTTTCCTCCTCAGGCTTGACTTAATGAGGAGACCAATTGCACTTTCACCTTAAAGCTACAAGAAGAAGGTTCAATCGTTCAAGTTTGGTAAAACGAATAATTGTGTTCATAATACTCGCTCTGTCCCAGAATGATAATCCCCCTATTTTAATGGGTTTTACGAAAGAACTTTGAGTAATAATTAAGCCTACTTTTAATTATTCTAATGATATTTTTGAAATTGTTCTTGATACACCATTATAAATACTATTAATATCAATTTTTATATTCACATTAACATAATTATAAGTAACATTTATAACTGCTCAAAGTTACCTCGTAGTAACAACGAAAAAAGGTGGACTATCTTTCTGAGACGGAGGGAGTATTAGCTTTAATACATCTTTTAATTAGATTAATGATTTCATTTTTCATACTCCTATATCATTTTGTGATTCTACAAATAGTCACGTAAAATTGTAAACTTAACCAGTATAACGGTCACATTTATGATGACATGGTGTGACACATCAATCTCATATTTTTATTTTTTTATTTTTTTTTAAACAGAACGACAAATTCATTCCTTCACAATAATAAAAGAGATGACACTCCACAAAGGTCGAAGGTTCATCCCAAACATGAGATGATTTTTCATTTTCTAAATTACAACAATGAAATTTTTGATTGAAATTTTGAGACATACGAATTCTACTCCAAGTACAACTTGGAAACTGCCTCCATCTGGCATTCAAGAAATCTCACATCGGATAATATTTAGCGTTGAGCAATTTATGTCTATACATGACAGTATATAAAATGAGATGTAACATTCGGTTTCTTTCTAAATGAGAGGTCAGGGGTTCGAACATTACCAACTGCAATTTCTAGCACTTGAAGTACACACTCTAGTAATAGATTAAGTTCTTCATTAAATTAAAAAAAAAACATTTTTTTAAAAAAAAATAATATATAAAATGAGATGTAACATGGTCACATCGATATGGTGGTGTGAAGAAATATAATTTTGACTATGTTTTTCAACTTTTTTGGATATTCATGTATGTTTGTAATGGCAATTTGAAAGTTGTTTTTTTATCTCATAAATAAAAATAGTATGTCTAGACTTTGTATTGGATAGTAATGTTTGTTGGTAAGAGTAATTTGACTAACTTGAGAGAGAGGTTTTTGTAGATTAGAAGAAGGTCTATTTCAAATTACTTAAATTATTAGGAGGTGTCGTCCCCTTTCCCTCTCTCTCCTTCAATTATTAAAGATATTTGAAGGTTATATTAAATATATGTGGGCAACTTGGGTTGCCGCTTGTTACATTAGAGTGTAATGAGAGGCGACACAATTGTTTAGGGTTTATATAGTTTGGTTCGAATGGCATCTTGGCTTGGTTTCTAATTTGGTAGGCTTTAAAACTAGCCTTAACTTGTACTCGCCGTGCCTTTTATTGGGTCTGAGTTCAGTCGAACTGCGTTGCGGTCTATCGCTTGAGATATCACTTGTTCATTTTTTATTTCAACAATTCATACTTGACAAATTATTTGAGATTACTTTTGGACATTTAACATTTTGTGTACATCTGTTATGCAATCAGACATACAGAAGGAAATTGTTTTTGCTTTTTATAATCCTCTAACTACTATGCAATCGGGCAAAAGGAAACTACTACGACTGCCTTTTATGATCGTTAGGTTACCTTGGTAGCATTGTTAGCTAGCTACTTAAGTTGAGTCAAATACGTATTCAAGTCCGTTAGGTACGTTAAGTTAATTTGTCTTGAGTTATTAATAATATTTCTATCTATGATTACATATAAAATGTCAGTAATACCCTTTGGAGCAGGACTGAATTTGAGGCTACAGTTCAACTCCAAAAGTAGTGTTCCTAATTTATTGAAACTATACCACTCTCGTGATGTTCAAACTTCAAACGCATACTGTATTTAAATTTAAGTTATAATAATAATAATAATAATAATAATAATAATAATAATAATAATAATAATAATAATAATTCTCAAGAAGTTTTATTTTTTATTTTTTATGAACGATATTAACAACTGTAGAAGTTTTTTTTGAAGGAACAACTGTAGAAGTTAAAGATTCAACTCTGGCCACTTATATGACCAATAAATTCATGTATAGTTGTATTCAACAACGAAAGGTTTGCATATATACATATTATATATACATATATAATGTATACAGCTACAAAGTGGGCATATATACAGATTATATAATGTAATATATGTGGGTGTATAGCTTATATATGTATAAGGTGAGTTACTGTAGAGAGGAGGAAGGAGAAGGTAAGTGAAATGGGCGTCCACCTTTATTGGTGAGCTATATCTATATGTGTTTCCTGAGCCAGCCTTGCCATGGCTGGCAATATATTCAATTTCAGCCACCTACTCTTCCAAGACATAAGTGTGATTCTCAATTAGAGGTCTATAATTTCTATCTAGTGCGAATTGGATATTCTTTCCATAGTCGAGAGCCCTGGTATTCTCTCCATAGTCGAGCGCCTTTGTATTCTCTCCATTGCGTTGAGAGTCTTTGTCTATTGTTTGTTGTGTTTCCTTTTGTTATTATGCTTGGAAAGCTTGGTTAATTTGACTCTTGCTGTCGACCCAAATGATTCCGTTTATCGTGTTCTCAAAGCCAAATTTTACTATTTTAGAGTTTTTGTGAATGTCAGTGATAGGCAGTGGCTAAGTTATACTTGTAGAATCATTTGTGCGACCAAAGTCATGCTTCAGAAGATCGCTCAATGGAGATTTGATTCAGGGTTCTGTATTAAGTATGTTAATCGGTTCGCAAACATTGTACGAGATGAGGCTCCAATCTATGTGGAGTGTCATCTTTTATTTTTTATGTGAATGTAATTAATTTACCTTCAAAATAAATAAATATATGTACATCATAAACTATTGGGCAAAAGGTTTCTATAGGCTTCTTCATTCCAAAAGTAACATAGTTTTTCCAATTTTTTTTTTTTAAAGTAACATAGTCTAATAGTTTAATATGAACTACTTCCCGAATATTAAATATGTACATGTTTGGAAAAGAAAAAAAAAAAAAGATGTTGCGCCGTACAATGATTCGGTTGATACTATGTGTTGTGGAAGGTATTAATTATTGTTTTGCATAGCTTAATTTATCACATTGAAATATTGTGTGGACTGCCCTACATGTTGTTGAACATATAAACATATCAGGGCTACTTAACAGCTGATAAGTATACATTCCAAGCTCATTTATTTATTTTTTGCTCATAGCAAATTAACAATTAATATAAATATTTCTATAAAGTGTTGGTCAAACCGACCTTAAGTTGACCAGTTTTGGTCAAAAAGTCTCAAGTAAGCTGGGACGGAGGGAGTATACTGTATATGTTTAATCACTATCCAAGCTCACAGGTCACAATTTATAGTCAAGGAAAGAAAATGTTTAAAAAAAACAAACAATTCATTGACAGATTATTTCACTAATGATAGATAAATTGCTTTTAAGTATACATCAAATGGCCTATAAATAGGCTAGCACATGTTATTAACATGATTCGAACTCGCTACTTCCACTATGAAAACTAATACAATCAGCAGTTTAGATCGATCAACGTCACAAATTAGATCTAAAGCAAATCATTGTGACCTGATATATGGGTGGGGAATGGGAAAAATTCCCAAAATGGCCCTAATACGCAGCGTACATATTGAAATCAATGACAACATTTAGAGGTGCAACCGCGCTATCAGTATCACACACAGTCTCTACAAATCTTTGATTAGCTTGTAAAAACAACTTATAAACAACCTGGACGGCTGGATGAATGAACTTACAACTCTGGACTTTGAACGATGTAAAAATGTTGAAAATTAATTAAATGGCTAAATACGCAAAAGAAGAGAAGAAAAAATTTGATAAATCTTCACTCAATTAATTTCTAACAAGTGATGGATCATTGCAGGGCAACTCAAACCAACTTTTTTGCTAATTAATGAAGAGAAAAGAAAAGAAAAGAAAAGAAAAGAAAGAAGCTTTATCTTTCTAACAAGGTGGATGATCCACCATTTGTCCCACAGAGCCACATACTTTGCTTTGTTTCATTCCTAATCATATAATCTCATACCAGCTTGTAAAATCTTAATCCCTTATAGCTATTACACAGATTTGAACTCGTGACTTACACATGGAAAGCTAACACTGGATACCGCTTGAGCAAATGAACATGTAACATACATTGATGGCACAATGTGAATGATAAATCAAATTCTTTTATTTTAAAAGAGTTGAGATATAATTTAATTTTTTCTGAACTACCATCACAACTGCAACGTGATTCGTTGAATACGGTTATATTTGAGAACTGGTTTATGAATTTTTATTAAATTGGAAACGTACGGCTCTTTATTTTAGTTCAAGAAAAGCTTTTGGATAGGGACTAACCAAGTGTATGAAAACGAAAAGTAACTATGAAATTACATCTTTGTATTTTGTATTTTGTGTATGTATATGTGTGTATTCTCTTCTAGATGAAATAGATAGTAATTGAGAAAATGAGAAGAAAATTAATGTCTTAACAAAATAACAAAGGAGAGAAATGGAAGCTAACGACAAAGGACAATATAGAACAAGCAATTATTTTGTCTTAATTTTAAAAAATGGATATCTATATTTAACAATTTCTGACAAGTAATCATAGGAGTATGTTTGTGTTTGGCTGTGAGGGCAAAAGTACAAGGATATACCTACAACCGTGGGGAGAGGTTTCAAGGACAACTAAGAATAAATATTTAAATATTGGTGTTCACATCTGTAAAATTAATGAATACAAATGTACTGTGCATCATAGTGTTATACCATTTAAAATTTCAAGCGTACTTACAAGTATATTCATTAATTTTATAGGTATGTATAACAATACCCAATAAATATAGATAGAGGCGAAAAAAAACAACTTTGCCCTCATTCATAAATTAAATAGCAATTGTTTCGACTCCCATGCAGCTGGATACCAAATATTTTAATAACTGGTACGCTCAAAGAATTCCGGTAAGAAATGATTATAAATGTACACACCAATTTAATTACTAGAAATAAATCTACTTTTTTTAATATGATGGGAACACTAATCCATTTATTAATTAAAGGAGACTAGACCCACAATAGAAAATAATCAAGCCATCAACATCAGTAGGGCACCTGATGTTTACACCCTTTTGATAATACATGTATGAGGAGGATGGCTTCTCAACTTTTGCTTTATGTTAATACTATTAATTAAAGTTTTGTTTTCTTTCTTTACTTATTAAATGGTGAACTCATTTCTTTTTGTTTTCTTGATTTTAACTTTAAGATATCGATGAGCTTCAGGAACTAAGATTCTAAAGGTCGGGTTGAAAATCAAGATTAATACCACAATCATTTTATTTCCTTGATAATTTATGTTTTTTTAATGGAATAAGATTATATTAATAGCACAGATAAAAAGTAATGAAAAGGTTCTCCACAAAAATTGGAAACTCAACCCAAATACATGAACTATTAAATAATTTGGTACCACATGACAAATTATCAGCCATCATGTTAGATTCGTCGTAAACATGTTTGATTAGGAGCAAAAAAATTCTAGCAATGATGATGCAATCCCCAATCTTCCAACTAATGTTGGGGTGCAACCCAAAGTCCCACATCGGCAATTAAGGAAACAATTGCAAGGTATATAAGAGCACCCACCCACTTCATTAGTATGAGGCCTTTTGGGAGTTGACCCAAAAACAAATCCGTGCGGGCTAGGCCCAAAGCGGACAATATCATACTAATGTGGGAAAGTGGTGGTGGTGGTCGCGGTCCCTACAAGTGGTATCAGAGCCATGGTTTGAATGGGCCCGACCGGGTGGACCGTGTGTGTGCTTTATATGGTGGGGTTCCCCTTGTGCGACATAGAGAATCTAGTCTTGCAATCGAGGGCGATGGTGTTTCGCGGGCGGTTGGTACAATCGAGGGCGGTGGTGTTCCGCGGGCGGTTGGTGCAATCGAGGGCGATGGTGTTTCGCGGGCGGTTGGTACAAGCTTTCGCCGATATGGGCCAGAGGAAACACTGCGGGCCATAGCGGTGTGGTCCTTGGTTTGAGGGGAGGATTGTTGGGGTGCAACCCAAAGTCCCACATCGGCAATTAAGGAAATAATTGCAAGGTATATAAGAGCACCCACCCACTTCATTAGTATGAGGCCTTTTGGGGGTTGCCCAAAAACAAATCCGTGCAGGCTGGGCCCAAAGCGGGCAATATCATACTAATGTGGGAAAGTGGTGGTGGTGGTCGCGGTCCCTACAAGTGGTATCAGAGCCATGGTTCGAATGGGCCCGACCGGGTGGACCGTGTGTGTGCTTTATATGGTGGGGTTCCCCTTGTGCGACATAGCGAATCTAGTCTTGCAATCGAGGGCGATGGTGTTTCGCGGGCGGTTGGTACAATCGAGGGCGGTGGTGTTCCGCGGGCGTTGGTGCAATCGAGGGCGATGGTGTTTCGCGGGCGGTTGGTACAAGCTTTCGCCGATATGGGCCAGAGGAAACACTGCGGGCCATAGCGGTGTGGTCCTTGGTTTGAGGGGAGGATTGTTGGGGTGCAACCCAAAGTCCCACATCGGCAATTAAGGAAACAATTGCAAGGTATATAAGAGCACCCACCCACTTCATTAGTATGAGGCCTTTTGAGGGATGCCCAAAAACAAATCCGTGCGGGCTGAGCCCAAAGCGGACAATATCATACTAATGTGGGAAAGTGGTGGCGGTGGTCGCGGTCCCTACAACTAAGTCCTTGTATAATAATATGGGTCGAACGAATGTCTCTCCAAATATAACTTGGACACTTCGATCCCTCTCCTCGCCTCCTTCTCGCGTGGACATCTTCAAAAAAGAAAAAAGAAAAAAAACTCATTGCCTCCTTTCAAAAAAAAAAAAAAAAAAACTCATTGCCTATTGCTAGTAGTTCTCCACCAATTAGAAATAAGGTTCTCCATAAATAAAGCAATAGTTAATAACGACCCATCAGATTCGGATCATAGAACTCATAATCAAATTTGAGATATTCTTAGTTATAATTAAATACGGGTCAGCCGACGGTCCAAATCACAAACCCTAATAAAGTGAAAATGAATCAAATTTAAGTCCATAACATAGCGTCTTCCGAACGAAATGGAGAGAAGAAAGTGACTAAAATGGAGCCATGAAAATGAATTGCAATTGCAAATTGATAAAGATTTATTTGGAATATAATTAAATTGTAATTAATGCAAGCATGTTGAATTGAGCCCACAAAGAACCACTAATTTCTACGTACACATTCAACCACTTTGATGATTTTTCTTACTCTTAAAAAAAAAGGCTAACTCATTCATTCGGCCCAATATTATTGGTGGTCCATTGAAGAAGACATGTAATAAAGCTATTATGTATGAGCTTCAATTTTCTTCTCATTTGACCTGTTTGAATGTATGTAAAAATTTATAATAAATGTACTCCTTCCGATCCAAAATAACTGTCACTTTTGGATCAAAATTTTAGTCCAAAATAATTGTCACTTTTGAGCTAAAAGTCTCTCTTATCTTTGCATTGAAACGTGTTCTCTTTTATTAATTATCTTAGTGTGAGACATTAATTGCACACTTAATATGGGTAAAGTTGGAACTTTTGTCACTAAGTCATGATAATTATTACATTTCTTAAGAGTTGTGCAGATGCAAAAAAAAAAAGACAGTTATTTTGGACCGGAGGGAGTACTATTTTTTTTCTAAATAACGTAGCAAAGGGGTTTAGGTGTTTAAGATTATGAGTATATTAATTAAAATTGTTAACTTGTTTTAAGTCGAGATATGGGTTTCATAGTATGAGTTATGCCTGTCATTCACCAGGTAAAACTCTCAGTCGAGTACATGTCCATACTGAATATTATTTCAAATTTCAAGTAACGGATAGAAGATTTTAACTTATAATTTTAAGGCCCTAAACATCTATTTTGTTGTTGTTAGTAAATACTCTCTCCGTCCCAAAATACTTGTAGTTTTAAGATTTTCAAACGAATTAAGAAAAGCAATCAAATCAATGCATGTTTAATGGACTAAATTAACCTTGAAATATTTCAAGTACCAAGACAATTAAATGCTTTTACAATGACAACTACCATCATAAATAAGGGTATATTTGACAAACAATGTCAAAGATGTCTAGATAAAAGTAAAACTACAATATTTTGGGACAAATTTTAATCCCTTAAACTACATGTATTTTGGGACGGAGGGAGTATTATATTTTATAAAACTCACCCTTAGGCCTTAGCAATGCATATTAGGTGTTTTGTTAAATTTTCTTTAATTGAATTTCAATCATCCCTATGATTAGGCTCAAGTTGCGTAATCGCATGTTTAAGTGGCCGGTTAGTGTCCATGTGAAGCACCACATGGTGTGGTGGCCTGATTTGGGCTTGGTCCAAAATATTGGGCTACATTCAATTATGGGAGTTGACTTAGACAAAGCTAATGGTTAAAACGCAAGTTCAATAATTGGAATTTGGAAATGGCCATGGAATTTCTTTCTAGGGTTTCTTCTATGGAGCTTGGGTTCATTGACTGAAAATTTGTGTTCTCAAACAGTGCTCCACCTCTCCCGTCCGTCTGATCCCTTTTTATACGCGGCGTGGCAGGCCTCGGGTTTGGCAGGATTAAGGCCAGCTGAGAGACATATCATAGATCCGAACTGACCCCGAACCCACAAGCTCATGGGTCGGGCCAGCACGTCCGTGCTAAATAGTCTGTTGGGCTCGGCCGCTCGGGCCAGGTTTAGACAACTAAAGGATGTTAGGATTGGGGGTTAATCATAGGCCTCCACACTTCTCTTAGAATAAGGTTACAAGGCCCAAAAACTTATAAACAGTCTTGACAAGCCCATTATATAACAAATTTACAAGTCCATGAACTTAACTTCCACGTCTACCCATAACAAAAGGACACACACTATCTTGCAAGAGTTGGAAATTACCATCTACTCCTCTTAACATATAGCCACAAACAACTAGCTAGGGGGTAAACCTTGTCAATGTATCAAATGTCAAAAGATTCCAACATGAGGATGGTCCTCCTATTCAGTTAGCTGATCCCCTCACCGCCTTCATTCCCCCACTCACACAAAATCAACTCAACTCAAATTTAAAAATAATTATACAAAAATTCAATTATCCTTACATAATTTAAAAAATATATTATTATTAATATTAATTAATCGTGTGAGCATAGACTGGACTGGATAGTGTTGTCAATAAAACTATGTTGGAGGTTCCAATTTAAAACCAATCGGTGCTACGAAGAGTAACTCATCAAGTCTATATACCGGTCCATGTTTTTTTTCTTTAGTAGATATGGGATAACTATTTTGGAGTACAATAATGTATTATCCCAATTTATTCATGTACGTAAAGTATCTTTTACCACAAAACGGCTCTTTGCATGTGACATTGCATATATTTTTTCCTACTTAAATGGGAATTTTAGTAAGATCGTAAATATTTATATTTTAGTGTTTTTTTTTATTTATTTTAAAACACAATAAAATGAAAAGTAGATCTTTACAAGTATTATTCTAAGCCCAAGGATTTGATAACAGGCCCAATATCTTTAGCAAAGCCCAATAAATCTTACCAGAATTTGAACGATCTCGATCCTCTCAAAGCCGTTTCAGGAGGCGCCACAGCCGGCACAACTAAACTACACTACTAACTTTAGTTACCAATTTACCCTCCACTCTTCGTCATATTACACAATCAACCACCGCGAAATCTCCTAGCAATCAGTACCTGAACGGGGGCATAATCGGAAAGTCGCACACAAAAAATAACTGCTAATAATACGAGTTCTCAACCAGTTTCTTGACTTTGAGAAAAGTTCAGAAAATTTCCTTCTCACTTCCGAAAGAAAAAAAGCGCAAATCCTCATCCTGTTTGTTTCTAGGGTTTCTTAAACCCTAGAGTTCCGTACACAAATTCAATTGAATTTCCCCAGGTTTTCTCGTTTGGACTCGCTTGATCAGGGTAAGTTCCCTTTGAACTTCATTTTTTCTGTTTTTTGTTTAAATTTTGTGCTTTATTTTTGAGATTTGTCTTGATTTGAGATTGGAATTAGCTCTCAGGTTGTCATGAAAACTGTGTTATCGATTGTTCTTGGGTTGTTTTCTTGTAATTAAAGCTTTGTGTTATGTTTGATTTTCGAATTGGTTGACTTGACTTGAGAGTGTATGTACACGGAAAAGGGATTGAATTCTATAGAAATTCATGGTTCTTGTGATTTGAATTCCAATATTTAATGAACTAGTCAAGGATTTGGACGTAGATAATTTGCTGTGAACAGTATTTTGCCATTTCTTGATTACTGTCAATATTGGACTTGTGTGTGTGTGTGTGTTTGTTTGGGGATTTGGGTGTGGAGGTGGAAGAGAGGTTGTTTTATGGTTATGTTCTCTGCAGAAATCGAAGAATTGTCCACTAGACTGCTAATGGCGTCCTTCATTTTCGCACGTATCATCAACATTTCCGTTCCTTTTCCATTGATTTTTATGTAGATCTTAGATATTGAAAGTGCTGTAGTTTGGAGTATGCCTATCAAGTATCTCAAGATCTTTATAGTGTGGAGTTTCTGAGGCCTTTAGTCTTTAATCTTTTCCATAGTTGTCTAGACTTTCTGAGGCCTTTAACCTTTAATGTGTTTCGTCGTGAGTATACACTCCGTATTTGTGATCCTTCTTGACATGCACTGTTATCTTTTCTCAAATTTGTTGAGTTTTCATGGGCAAATAATGTTCAAGAGTACTATATGACTAGTAAGTTAAACGTTTCTTGTACTATCTCCTTTTGATTAGGAACACCTGCTATAGAAGTGGTGACACAGATTAAATGATGAATTACCAACTCATTGTTCGAAAACCAGCGATCCAAAGGGTTAACAATTAAGCAGGCACTTCAAATTGCGCTGCTTTTGGCCGTGGGCATTTGGGTCATTTACCAAATCAAGCACTCACATGGCAACCATCAGGACATAACTCAGAGCAGACTGAAGGTAGAACTAGGTTCTAACTTCTTGGGGCGAAAAGGGACTGGCGGATGGTCTGATAGTGACTCTGATTTGTATCTGAAAGACGTAAATCTCAAGTCAAAAAATGAGAAAAAAGAAGACAAGGATGTACATGTCTATGAAGACAGTAATATTGCCATTCAAGTCGGGCAAAATGATGAAGTAGCTTCCAAGAATGGTATGCTCAAGGAGGATTTCATCGAGAAGGAAATGGAAAGTGCTGAGGGCATTGAAGGAAGCATTGAGAACCCTCGAATGAGAAAGGAGAATATCACTGGTACGGAGAAAGGTAAAAGTGACTTTTTGCTGAAGCGCGGTGGACTAGCTAAGACCACCACCACCAGTGTTAGCCTTGTAGTAGACAATAACAACCTAGTTAAGGAAAACGATGAAAAAGATGAAAACCATAGCTTCCATGATGAGAATGGAGTTCCACAAAATCCTAATGACGAGTCAACTGAGGACGAGTCAGCTGAGTGGAAGGAAAGCAGAGTGGTTGAAAGATTGCATATTGAAGACTTTGAGAGTAGTGGTACTTCAAACACCGATAGTCATTCAGACATGTAGGGAAATAATATTGATTTGGTAGAGCCTGGTTCTGTTTCTTCTTGAAAAGAAGTATACGAGGTTAGCGTTATAGCCTAGCAAAAAAAAAATCTAATTGTACATTTTCTTACCTCAGTATGGTGTTACACTGTGTTACTTCCTACCTTTTTTCTACAGTTTACAATGTAAAGCGAATTGCTGACAGAAATAACACTAAAAATTTCCTCCTTTTCACTTTATCACACTTCTGGATGATTTGAATCGTTAAATGTCATAACGTTGTTATTGCCATCTGACACTTAAGTTTGTCTTTATGTACTGACGATACGCTTCTAATATCCTTTGACTTTTACGTTGTGAGCGAATGTATACTTTCTAGACCTACCTGCTACTGTGGATTAGAATGATAGATTGCTCCATGCTGATTTCTCAAGAGTCAAGAGAAGGAACTCCTTTCTAAGGCTTGTCTGTGTTGATGGTTACTGTGTTTTATTTGCTTGAATTTGTGGTAATGTGCGACAAAAATAACAATCTTTGCCACCACTTCTTAACAACTATAACTCTCTCACTAACTAACAAAGTAAACTCTCCTACTCCTATTTACATTGCTACCTTCATATATTTTCATGGACACAATTTATTAGATCCCATTTTGCAGTATTGAAGGTTGACCAAATCAAGGGGGGGGGGGTGATGGATGGTGTTTCTTTTTTTTTTTTTGTAACAATTACACACTGACTATCTTGAGGATTTACTCAGTTCACTTTCCTTATAATTTGGTTTAATGCACTATTTAGCACTCCCTCCGTCCCAAAATGATAAACATACTTTTTTCGGCACAATGATGAAAGAACTTTGAGCAATAATTTCACCATCAACGATACTACCAATAACAAGTTGTAGACAATTGGGACAAATAAATCAACCTGAAATTATTCTTCAAAGTTCCTTCTTCGTAATAACAGCGGAAAAAAGTATGAAGATCATTTTGGGTCGGAGGGAGTATTAACAAGTATTTATCCTAGGATTTGGAATTGTTGCTCCCACCCTTGCTCCTACGCTGTAGCCAGGCAAAGATGGGTGTCAGGGGCTCTTGTTGGTAGATCAAGGATTGAAGGTTTATTGGGCCCACGTTAAACCCACATTAATCCTAATTCGTCTCCCTAATTGATCAACAATAAGGGGTCACATTCATCCCTCACCCTGGGTGCAGCAGAGCAGCAAGGGTGAGAAGCGACGAACCGTAGACTGTGCAGCGCAGCAGCGAGCGGTTCTTTTGTAGACACGTCTCACCACTCCATCTTTGTATGGCTGAGAGTAGTTGGTAACCGTGTGTCCCACACAACATAAAACACTTCTCATCCGTCGAACAAGGAAGGAGTGCGACATGGCTTAATCGGCACCACGGTCCTTTGTCCTGATACTACATCTGTCCCGCAATAAATACTCCCTCGGTCCCGGATTATGGTTCTTAGTTTTTTGACTTTACACGGAGATTAAGAAAAAATAAATGTTGTGAGTATGAAAGGTAAAGTAGGAAAGAGAAAGTGGGTAGAAAGTTTTTGACTTGAGAATGACAAGTGGGTCTCATTGTCCATTTTAGGTAATAAAGCAACTAAGAACCTTAGTCCAGGACAAACCAAAAAAGAAAATAAGAATCTTAGTCTGGGACGGAGGGAGTATCACATATGGTCAACTAAATTAAACTTTGATCAATTTTTAATGAAAAATTATTTATGTTCACTAAAATTCAAAAATAGTTATAAATAGTGTTTCTATTGATGTATAAATAACCATTTTCAAAATAGTATAAAAATGCTAAAATTTTCATAACGTTTTAGTCAAAGTTCAACTTATTAGTTTAGTTGATCACATGACATTTATTCCGGTCAAAACTGGTCAGACCTTGAACTGGCGCCCCCAAAATAGCCATTAGCCAAGTCGGGGTAGCCTAAACGAAATTGCCTCCCACAATTTTAACGGAGTTAACGATTGGGAATGAATGCAA
Organism: Campanula takesimana; assembly: GCA_026119855.1. Classification (NCBI taxonomy): domain Eukaryota; kingdom Viridiplantae; phylum Streptophyta; class Magnoliopsida; order Asterales; family Campanulaceae; genus Campanula; species Campanula takesimana. Next base: position 1,702,607 of record JAOWBW010000154.1, on the reverse strand, counting down.
AACACAAGCTTCGAGAAGCTGTAGACTCTCTGTATTCCTATGGCCGTGCAACCTCTGAAGCGTACACTCGTCTGGTTCTTGATTGTGTCCGCTTTAACGATGTTGATCAAGCCAAGAGGCTTCAATCACACATGGACCTTCACTTCTACGAACCCAAATCAACCTTCGTTTACAATCGTCTTATTCATTTATATGCAAAATGTGGACAGCTCTCGGATGCTCGAAATGTGTTCGATAAAATGCCGCAAAGAGATTGTTTTACTTATAATGCGATGCTTTCATCCTATTCTAAACTGGGTTCTGTTTTCGACTTGAGGTCATTCTTTGATCAAATGCCACGTCGGGATAGTGTATCATATAATACAGTTATTGCTGGGTTGGTTTCGAAAGGGTGTTCGAGAGAGGCTTTGGAAGTGTTTGTTCTTATGCAAAAAGAAGGATTTGAGCAGACGGAGTATACCCATGTGAATGTTTTGAATGCTTGCTCGAGGCTATTGGATTTGGAGCGTGGTAGGCAAGTTCATGGAAGGGTGTTGGTGCTTAATTTGGGTGGAAATGCTTTTATTTGGAATGCCTTGACTGACTTGTATGCCAAGTGTGGACAGATTGATGCTGCACGTTGGCTGTTTGATCGGATGACTAATAAGAACGTTGTTTCGTGGAATTTAATGATTTCTGGGTACATGAAAAATGGGCAGTCGGAAAAGTGCCTTGAATTGTTTCGCGAGATGCAGTTCTCTGGTTTAAAGCCGGACCTGGTCACAGTTTCAAGCATTCTTGGTGCTTTGATTAGGATTGGACGCATAGATGAAGCGCAGAAGTTTTTTGAGGAGATTGATGAGAAGGATAAAGTTTGTTGGACAACAATGATTGTGGGTCATGTGCAGAATGGAAATGAAGAGGATGCTTTGGCCTTGTTTGGGAAGATGCTGGCAGAGAATGTTAAACCAGACAGTTTTACCATCTCCAGTGTGGTTAGTTCATGTGCTAGATTAGCTTCTCTGTATAATGGTCAAGTAGTTCACGGAAAGGCTGTTCACATGGGAGTTGATGGTGATACACTCGTGTCTACTGCCCTTGTTGATATGTATTCCAAATGTGGAGAAACAGCAGATGCCTGGTATATTTTCAGTATGATGCCCACTAAAAACGTGGTTTCTTGGAATTCCATGATTTTCGGTTATGCCCAGAACGGTAAGGATCTAAAGGCATTGGAACTCTATGAAGAAATGTTAAATCATAATCTAAAACCGGATGATATTACATTTGTGGGTGTTCTTTCTGCTTGTATCCATGAAGGTCTTAGAGAAAGAGGGCAGGGGTATTTTCATTCAATTAGGGAAAAGCATGGGTTGACACCGAGTTTGGATCATTATGCATGCATGGTCAACCTCCTGGGTCGCGCAGGTTGCATAGATAAAGCGGTTGACCTTATAAAAGAAATGCCGCACGAACCTAATAGTCTAATTTGGTCAACCCTTTTGAATGTATGTAAAGTCAATGGTGACGTCACACATGGAGAGATGGCAGCAGAACGCCTCTCTGAAGTAGATCCGTTCAATGCAGAGCCTTATATTATGATGTCTAACTTGTACGCTGGTAGCTCTAGATGGAAAGATGTGGCTTCCATGAGATCTCTTATGAAGAACAGACGGGTTAAAAAGTTTGCTGCTTACAGCTGGACAGAAATTGACGGAAATGTTTACAAGTTTGTAGCAGAAGATCGAACTCATCCAGAATCAGTAGGTATTTATCAAGAAGTAAATAAACTCTTAAAAAAGGCGCAAGAAGCTGGATTCATGCCAAATAAAAGTTTGGTTTTACATGATGTGGGTGATGATGAGAAGTTTGAATCTATCTGTTACCATAGTGAGAAATTAGCTTTAGCGTATGGGTTGATGAGAAAACCGGGTGGAGGGCAACCTATTAGGATTATGAAGAATATTCGGGTTTGTGGCGACTGTCATTTATTTATGAAGTTTGTATCGAAAATTATTGGACGTCCGATTATATTGAGAGATTCAAACAGGTTTCATCACTTTAATGGAGGGATTTGCTCCTGCAAGGACCTTTGGTGATCCTTCATAGAATGTGCTCCTGGCTCCTGGAAGGACTTTACGTCAGTAACCTTACTTTCTCATTCTTTATTTTGTACAATGTGCTCAAGGTAGGTAGGTAGTAAATTAAACAGGAGTATTTCTTTTGCATGATTCTTTATTATTCAGTCCAGCTTGGGCTTTGTAAAAATGTCAAGATGATGAATAATAATTCTTCTGTATGAAATACAACAACACAATAATCACCCTATATTGATTGACATTATAGTTTTATTTCAATGATTATCCGCGTAGTGTAATCTTTACAATGCCGACATCAAATCTTTATTGCGATTCATAACCATCATGTATAGAAACTGCGACAAGCATGAAAGATATCTGAGAACACGTTTGTTCTACGCATTTTTGAGGCAATTCAGTTCTACATTCACACAAGAGTGCAATCTGCTCGATACAAACAGTAAGTGACTGAATCAAGGACAACAAAAACTTTTCGATCCTCACGCTTAAATAGAATAAAGAAATCTTGTATAGTCAAAGGCTGTTAAAATAGAATGAAAGTCTATTAATCCTAAAGTTTAACAACACAGTGGCTCAGCCTCAAACTGATGGTTCTCTTTACTTGGTAGATTTCAAGAAACAGGGGATGAACATTGTAAAAATGACGCCTAAAACCAACATCTTCTCAGCAACATCACAGTTTCTTCTTCTTCTTTTTCTTTGATTCTTATTGAAAGCTCGCATCCACAGTTTATGCAGCAAAATAATCATTTTCAGAGTCATATTACTCACTGAGAATCAAAACCCAGCATTCAAATGCTCAGATCACGTTAAAAGTGGAGACATTCGAATATTTTCTTTCCAAAAGTTGCAAGATATATGACTGTAAATGCTGTTAAGCAAATACTTCAGAATCAATCTGCTGAATCTTTGGGAAGATTTGTCTCAAAGTAGTCAGGTAGTCAGGTGAGCTTGCCTGCAAAATCGCATGGATCCAGGAATAACTGAAATAATTAGTTCCATAAACAAGAGATGATGCTTTAAAAAAAATTTACAACCAACAGGATCTGATGCCCCAATAAAGTGTGATAATTCTCATGTTAAAAAAGAGTGTTAGAATCCAATCATGGACAACTAACAAAAGCATTTGGCATAGCTAACATAAATCTGACTAATGAAGTTTCTTCCAATCAGGGTTGAGATGAGTCAGAAAACAGAAACAAATGAAAATCAATATTAAAAAATGGACTCAATGAATTTTTCTGTAACAAGTGCGGCCATGTACAAACAGCACCATTAGCGACATGCTGGCAAGTTAATGTTTAGTAGAAGGGCTCAATATAATAACGACAGTTTAGCAGTAAAACAGATTTGGAGGGGATAGAGGGATAAAGATGCATCCTACGGCCAATATCTAGCAAAGTTCACAGGGAGATCAAAAAGACAAAAATATACTTGGGATATTAAACTATAAACACAAGGGTTGAGGATGAGATTTCAAGTAAACATTTGATCAAAAAACGATTCAACCAAAGAAATAGTGGTATGTCCGTAAATGTTTGGAATGTCAAAATGATCCAATCTTTCACACCATTGCAAACGCTGCTTACCTCACAGCAGACGCATTCATGCACCACAAAATAACCCTTCCCATTAAAGAACAGATATGAAACTATCCTATATAACCTCTGGCAACTTCTACTGACAAGCCCTAAATCCAAAAATTACTCATTGGATATATCTTCAAATAAGCCTTGAACAGCATCATCATCTTTAACGATTGTGAATTCTACCATTTTAACTGCCGATACTGCAAAGCTGTTATGTACTGGGACATACTCCCTCCGTCCCACCTCACTTGACACCCAAGAGGTGGGCACAATAACTAAGGAAAAATAATAAAATAAGGAAAATGTGTGGTAGGAAATGAAGAGAGAGAATGAATGGGGTATATAGTAGTGTTGGTTGAATAAATGAGTGGTGGGGTAGAGTGAATATAAAATTATAAAAAGTAAGCTATTTTGGGAAGTGTCAAGTGAGCTAGGACAGACCAAAATGGAAATAAGTGTCAAGTGAGCTGGGACAGAGGGAGTATTTGTTATCGTCAATCAAATTGTTAGAGCAATAACAAGACTTGATAAGAAAAGCGAGCAATCACAAGAACACAGATTTACGTGGTTCACCAACTTGGTTACGTCCACGGGGAGGGGAGAGAATATTATTATCAATCTGGAGAAACGATTACAAGATCACACTATTACTGCGGCACGAATTATTGATCACAATAATTCCTAACTGTGCAACTGTAGAATTACAGACCTTGCTCTAAGCACTCTAATAATTTGTCTATGACAATCTGAGGTGTGATTTTAATCTAAACTACTGGCCTCTATTTATACTAGTAAAGTTTATCTCAAAATCTCTTAGAAACTTGGAAACCTAGTCCAAAACTGACTTGGAAACCTTCCTTCTGCGCTCTGTCCCGGAATTACGAAATCTCTCTGTTGTTTAATCCTTTAACTCGGCGTCCCAAATTCAAAGGCATTAACCCAACAATCTCCACCTTGACTTTGAATCTCCATGACAACAAACCTTTTCTTCCCCCTCGCCTCTTCTGCTATCTAATAGCTGCGAACAATCTGCAAGTCCAAACAATGTTGGAACTTGCTTCCCGTCACGAGTTTTGTGAACATGTCTGCAGGGTTGTTCGCCGTCCCTACCTTCACCTTTACCCGTTTCTCATCGCTTAGGAAATGATATCTGACATCAATGTGCTTGGTCCTCTCATGATGAACCCCAAGATTGCTGATCAATCCCTTCAACCATATTCCTTCATTAGAGGACTCTGTCAATGCCACGTATTCTGCCTCTGTTGTAGACAACGTCACTGTCGTTTGCAATCTAGCCTTCCAACTGAAAACTGACCCACCAAGCGTGAACACATATCCGGTCTTCGATCTTCTTGAGTCAACATCACCCAAATCTGAGAAACCCTTGACTGCACATTCTGTCCCATCTCCACAGACGAGTCTGACGTCGCTAGTGCGCACTGTAGTATACATCAAACTACCAACTGCACTAGCATAGGATACTGGAGCCATATACTCTTTCTCCTCAACCGATTTGGGCCCAAACGCGACTGTATGTGCATTCACTGCACCCGGAGTATCTATAGTCTTAGCTGTCGACCCACCAAACCTTTCTGAAACTTTCTTGATGTATCTTTTCTGGGATAAGAACAGTTTCCGTTTGGCTCTGTCTCTATAGATCTCCATACCCAGAATTTTCTTCGCGTTACCCAAACCCTTCATCACTGCGACCAAGCCTTTCAGCTTCTGAATCCTTGACTTCTTGACTGCTGCTATCACATAGCTGTCAAATCTCTTGTACCGCTACCTAGGCGATTGCTTCAATCTACAAACTTGATCTTCCTTACCAGGAACTTGGAATCCTTCCGACTCTGTCATGTATATCTCTCCCTCTATTGCTAGCAACACTCTGATCGGAGTGTGTCTGACCACTGTTGAGAAGATCCCATTGTAGTCCACCTCTTCTTTCTGTGTGAAACCCCTTGCAACAACTTGAGCTTTATACTTGAACCCTTCTGCCGGTGACATCCCTTCCTCTTTCATGAAGATCCACTTGCAAGTCACAATCTTTCTGCCTTCTGGCCTTGTGGTCAACTTCCAAGTCTGATTCCTGTGAAGAGACTCCATCTCATCACCCATAGCCGCATACCTCTGAGATGACTCTGAACATGTATCTGCTTTATTGAAAGTAGCAGGTTCCGTAAGAACGGGATCCACTTCCTCAGCAACCAGCAGTGCATAAGACACCAAGTCTTCAAATCCTTTCCTGAAATTAGCTCTTCTAGACCCTCCTTGTGCTAACTCATGTTCTTTAGGAACTGAACTTGAACTTTCTGGTGCTTCAGTCTTTGTCTCTGTTGGTGGATCCTGATAAATATCTGACTGTGGGACAACTAACTCTTCAGTATCTTGTTGCTCCACCTGTTTTTCAACATCTGACTGTGGTACAACTAACTCTTCAGTATCTTGTTGCTCCACCTGTTTATCAACACCGCCAACACTTGAAACAATCATGGATTTACCGGTCCATACCTCATAGGGAACATTGAGGCCAATACCGGTATGAAGTCCATGATTAATCAAGTAACATGTTGTACTAAGCGCTTCTACCCAGAAACGTTTAGACAACTCTGCAATGGAGAGCATGCACAACGCTCCCACAAGCCATGTCTGATTCATTCGTTCTGCTACACCATTATGCTGTGGCGTGCCTCTGCTGGTGAGATGTCTAGAAACCTCCACCTCTCTGCAAAACGAATCGAACTCAGTACTGCAGAACTCCAAACCATTATTTGTCCGGAGCTTCTTGATCTTCTTCTCTGTCTGGTTCTCCACTACTGTCTTCCAGTCCTTGAAATTCCTTAGGACCCCATTCTTGTGCTCCATGATAACCACCCAAGGCCTTCTCAAGTAATCATCAACCATAGACAAGACATATCTGTGCCCCCTTAGAACTGACGTGAAGGTCCCCAACTCTCTGAGTGGATGTAATCCAGAACGCCTTTAAGATCCTTGATTTTATGGCCATAAAGAAGATCTCTGCTAGTCAACTCATGCATCTCTCGAGTGCTCATGTGACCGGGCCTGATGTGCCACAGCTTAGACATATCTCCCTCGTTCACCTCTTCTGATGCAGCCAAAGTCGACTCTGCAAGCGTCTTTCCTTGGAGGAAATACAAGGAGCCCCGCTTAAGGCCTTTCAGCATCACTTCTGAACCGTTACAGACACTAACTGCTCCACCTTTACCTTTGAAACTGAACCCTTTGCTGTCTAACTGACTAAGAGAAATCAAATTCTTCGTCATAAGCGGAACGTGTCGAACCTCGTTCAAAGTGACAACCCTACCATCATGAGTCCTAACCTTGATCGAACCAATACCGACAACCCTGCAGACTGTACTGTTGGCCATGCTCATATCACCGCCAACTATCTGCCTATAACCGGTAAACCATTCTATCCTAGGACTGATATGGTAAGGCGCTCCTGAATCAAGAATCCACGCATCAGATGTGCATGCTGATTCTGATGTTACTAGAGCATAATCCTCATCTGAACTGCAATCTCTAGCCGTCATGGCCTCTGCTGTGACTGGTGCCTTGCCTTGCTTCCTTCTGGGACAGTCGAACTTCCAATGCCCCTTCTCTTTGCAGAAATTACAGATATCCCCAGGTTTCGGACCCTTCTTGTGTGAAGAATTACCTTGATTGTTCTTCCTCCCACTAGAACCCCTGCTGTTGCTACTACTAGCAACCAAACCTGATGACTGGGTACCTGCCTCATTCTCACTCGCCTTTCGGCGCAATTCCCTCGTCTTGAGAGAAGTTTTCACTTCCTCTAGAGAGATCCCATCTTTACGGTTTATGCACGAATCGACATAATGTTCATAAGACATAGGTAAAGATACTACAAGCTGCAAGGCTGCATCCTCGTCATCAACAACTACTCCTATATTACGCAGTTCAAGTAATGCAGAAGTAAATCTGTCAAGATGATCATTTATGGGCGTACCTTCAGTCATACGACAATCATATAGCTTCTTCTTCAGGTATAACTTGTTGGTCAATGAACGTGTCATGTACATATCTTCCAACTTCAACCAAAGATCGCTTCCGGAGTCTGTTCCTGCAACATTGGTTAGGATCTCATCATCCAACTGTCTGATGATCTTGGCGTGAGCCTTCTGATCTAACTTCTTCAATGCCACCACCTCCTTCGCTGCTGCTATCTTGTCCTTCTCTGACTGTTCTGCTGTACCTTCTGTGGTGACTGTCTTACTCTTGGGATCCTTACGATCCCTGATTGCAATCTCCAACGGTTCCCATAAATCTTTGTCTACCAACAAAGCCTTCATCTTGATCTGCCAGAGAGAAAAACTATTCTTCCCATTGAACTTGTCGATCGAATCTGCTCCTTGACCCATCTTCTTGTTCTCTGCAACGGAATCCCTGAATCTCTAACCACGAACCAAAGCTCTGGTGCCACTTAGAGAAATCGCAACAAGAAACTCCAAACGCATACAATCGAAGACAAAACACCAGCAGCTTCTGTCCGGATACAATTTCGGATGCCACGGACATCAAAATCAGATCTCCACCGTTCAGATCGAAGATCTATGAGTCCCGAAGCTACTCACCGAAAATCAGCACGATCCAACGGTGAACGAATGCGCTACGCCTTTTTCTTCACCGCTGCGCTTGATAAAAAAACGGACCAGAAACTGCTCCCTTGTTTTTCTTCGATCTTGGATCTCTTCCGTCGATGCTAATTCTCCTTTTCAACCAAGCTCTGATGCCACTTGTTAGAGCAATAACAAGACTTGATAAGAAAAGCGAGCAATCACAAGAACACAGATTTACGTGGTTCACCAACTGGTTATGTCCACGGGGAGGGGAGAGAATATTATTATCAATCTGGAGAAACGATTACAAGATCACACTATTACTGCTGCACGAATCATTGATCACAATAATTCCTAACTGTGCAACTGTAGAATTACAGACCTTGCTCTGAGCACTCTAATAATTTGTCTATGACAATCTGAGGTGTGATTTTAATCTAAACTACTGGCCTCTATTTATACTTGTAAAGTTTATCTCAAAATCTCTTAGGAACTTGGAAACTAGTCCAAAACTGACTTGGAAACCTTCCTTCTGCGCTCTGTCCCGGAATTACGAAATCTCTCTGTTGTTTAATCCTTTAAATCGGCGTCCCAAATTCAAAGGCATTAACCCAACACAAATATGTGTCCTACTTAAGGGTACATGTGAAGGTTGACAGTTTCTCATAACTGGCATGATTTTCAAGTGGGACTGTTTTCTAGGAAGAAAGTCATAAAGGGACTATACAATCTTACATGAGACATGCTAAGATTATATTTCAAAAAAAAAAATGTACTTGGAACAGCCTGTACTGCATACCACTGCATCTTGGTGAATGTTTCAATGCAACTAAATTACAAATTTGAATTGTTAACCCAAGAACCCTAGGGGCATAGTTGCTGGATTTTTTTGAAGAATAAGGAAAATATGCTTACACAGGGATTGCGCTCGAGGTAGATGGTGATGAGAGTCTCTCTGGAACCAGCAGCTGCCTCACTTATACCTTCTAATGATGTAATCTGATTGTCATTTAGCCACAAATCTTCTAATCTGCAAAGGAGGAAAATGGCAAATATGATCTCTAAAAATAACCAAAAATGGAGCGAGGATGAGGCCAAATAGGTATTCGTACTGGTTCAGGTTCTCAATGCCTTCAACAGTAGTAAGCTTATTTGATGCCACATCCAAGACCCGGAGGTTTACCAGTGTTGATAGACCTTCCATTTTCGTAATACCATTATGGCTCAAGTATAGTTCTTCTAAAGCAAGACATTCCTGAAAATGGTTTAAGTAAAAGAGAAAAGCCCAGTTATAAATAATTCGAGTTAAACAGAATAATATGTTTTCACTTCCAAATATCAAAATGCGCAATAAGAAAATACCTCTAATCCTGATATGGAAGTTATTCGATTGCTCTGCAGGCTAAGCTTTTTAATGCATTTCAAGCCGCATACATCTATAGTTCGAATACGATTTCGGCCTAGCCATAGCTCATGTAAGTTTGTCAAAGTTTGCATATTCTCCATCACCTGGATGAGCAATATCATACTTCAGGATCTGAGCATCATTTCAAAAGAACCGTGGAACCCAATGAAACTTTTCATGTTAAGACACTCAACATTGTGTGGCTAATCACAAGGGTAAGGGTAAATGACCTCATAAATGCAATCACGTCTATGCTTATAAAAATGAATATAATACTATAAAACACCCCTATTCTAGGGATCAAAATCCTCACCTTCAATTTATTGGAACCAAGTTCAAGAATCCGCAATTCATGAAAGTGATCGATCTCCTCAATCTTAGGAACTTCATTTTTAGAGACATAGAGCTCCTTGAGCGTGTTTGATACTTTGGATAATCCATTCAATGAAGATATTTCATTGAAAGACACGTCAAATACCAATAGGTTCTTGAATATGCTAACATCAGGAATCTTCTTTAGCTGGTTATCCCTGAACACAAGCTCCTGCAATAACAACAGATCATTATTTCAAAAAAAAAAAAAAAAAAAAAAACTTTCCTTTTCTTCAAGCACCACGGGTGGGTTAAGGGTGGGCCGGAGTTGCCACGTTTGTGGTGTACATGTATCACCATTTGCGAAACTCTTGCTCAATCACCGTTAAAAATTTATAGTCCGCGTTGCCCTTACGAAAAATTGTGATTGCATAACTGCCCATTAATATTGCATAACTGCCCATTAATACCCTAACTAGTATAGTAACAATAACATGAAGATTGTAACTTAATTTTAATAGAATACATATTATTGTGGCTAGATTATCTTGTATCTAATCAGTATTCACTATGTACATTTACTTAGTTCAATGAATAAATCATACTCCCTCCATCACACCAGAGTAAAGATGGAGAAAAAAAAAAAAACTCATAGCAAATCTTCATTGGAAAAATGGTGGAATTAATTTTGGGAAGTCATAACGTCAGTTTTAATGGGACTTTTTACTCATAAAAGCAAACAAAACATAACAAACAAACGAAGTTTAACATCAATCAAAAGATTTAATTAACAGAAAGCGAAGAAGGCGAAAATACCTCGAGGGCGGAAATGGCGTCCCAGTGAGAGATGGGGTCGACACCGGCATCGTCGAAGAGGTTCTGACGAAGAGAGAGCTTCTTGAGGTTAGAGAGATGGGCGATTCGGGGATCCAAGGTCGATAATCGATTGGCCGTTAAATCTAACTCGGTTAAACTCGGTGGGAGCTCGATTGAGTCGAGATCATGGAGCTGATAGCTGGTGATGTCGAGGACGGTAGGCAGGGCCTCCTCCTCGATCATAGGATCCTCATCTTTTGGGGGTTCCATTGAAATGAAATGGAGTATCAAAACCACAAAAAATAAACCCTAGAAACTAATGGAAGTACAACTTTAAAATATAGGAGTATCCCTTTTCAATCTAAAAAAAACAAAAAAAAACACCATTTTTGCTTGTTTCACTTTAATATGCGAAGTACTCCCTCCTTCCCAAAATAATCTTCTCATCTGCCATTCCTCCTTGTCCCAAAAAGTTCTTCCCGTTTATATAATTTAGGCTTAAAAGTGCATAAACACAACATGACTAGTGAAAGAAGTATTCATATCCTTAAAAAAGTTTGAATAGTCAAACGTGAAGATCATTTTGGGACGGAAAGAGTATTAACACAGCAATGTTTTACTCCCTCCGTCCCGGAGTAAGAGTCCTACCCCTCATTTGCACGCTTATTAATAAATATTGGAAGTGATGTAAATATTGTGAGTGTAAAAGTAAAGTAGGAGAGATAATGAGTAGGAGAGAATAGTGAATTGATTGGTGTTGTGAGTATAAAAGTAAAATAGGAGAGAGAATGAGTGGGGTGAATTGTAAAGATTCTTTGTCATTTTAGGAATAAGACTCTTACTCTGGGACGTACCAAAATAGAAAGTAGGACTCTTACTCTAGGACGGAGTGAGTAATACTTTTTAAATAGTTAGAGATCTAATATTCTCTTCGTCACATAGTAATAATAAGAGCATTACTTTCTTTCTCGGTACATTTTTGAGTAAGGATTTCATTCAAAATTGATGAATAGTGTTTTAGATAATTTTGTTTTTGTAATGCTTGTATAGTTATTAAAAAACAACACTTTATAAGTTTCATTTCATTTCATTTATTTGCATTGTGAATAGTAGGGGTGTTCACGGTCCGGTCCGGTCCGTTTTTTGTTAAAATTTTACAAAACCGGAACCGGACCAATTATACGGTTCTGTAAAAATTTAAAACCAGAACCAGACCAATAAATTACAAAACCGATGTCATTGGTCCGGTCCTATTGGTTCGGTTCGGTCCGGTTCTCCGGTTCTACTTGTATACAATTTTTTCCCTCAAGAAATACATCTATACACACCAAAAACTAAAATAATTAAAAATTGGTCCCAAACTCTCAACAATGCAAAGTAAACTGCATGGAGTTTTACACGTATTCAACACAAAGTTATGGATCTTTCGCTTCAAAGATAGAAGAACTAAGACAAAAAAACTTAATGGGGAAAAATAGTTGATACAACAACTTTAGAATTTTCGTGGTGAGGCTGGGATGTCTGGTGTCGAAGTAACGGCGGTGAAGGGGATATAGATGGAGCCATGGTGATCAAGGGGGCTGATTCTTTAAGATAGAACGAAGTTGAGAGAGAGAGAGATACGGTTAGCGGATTTGGGGAAATAGGGTTTTCTCAGTAGTCCGTACTCCGTAATCAGTAATCCGTAGGACTATGTAAGTATTAGTAATACTGTAATAATATAGTATTTATATATGTTATGATTATGATTGGTCCGGTCCGGTCTAGAACCGTAAAAATATTTATCAAAACCAGAACCGAACCAATAAATCGGTTTTATGGAAATTTGGAACCAGAACCAGACCAACACTATTAAACCGGTCCGGTTTTCATTGGTCCGGTCCGGTTCTATTGGTCTGGTCCGGTTCTGTTTTTTTTCTGCACAGCCCTAGTGAATAGTGTTTTAGATGAAAAGGCAAAAAAAAAACAACAATATCAGAGCCTGGTTTCGATCCAGGGACCTGTGGGTTATGGGCCCACCACGCTTCCGCTGCGCCACTCTGATGATTTTGTGATTGTTTCTGAATTGTTAATTATTTATCTGTTCGTAATGATTTTCGATATGACAACATTTATCAGTTAAAGATCGAAACACCATTCTTCTGGAAAGCGTCCTCTCACATGACTCTACTTCACCCTTGTCGAATCATCAGCGTTTCCAGAAACCAATTCAACAACAGATACTTAACCTATCTCATCTCTTCAACATTTGATCCTCACAAAAATGTCAGTTGCTCATTAACAAGCCAAGAATGGGCCAAAACGATATCAACCCAAGTCTCAAATTGCACCAACATTCAACAACTCAATCAACTCTACGCCCAAATAATCCGAACCCACATGCTTGAATCCTACAATGCACCCTTTTACTGGAACACCATAATCAGATCATACGTCAGGCTTGAATTACCTTCAAAGTCCCTGCATTTATTCGTAGCCATGTCACGCGCCGGCGTCCCACCAGACTCCTACACTTTACCCATTGTCTTGAAGGCGGTGTCGTCGATGAATCTTCTTGGGGATAAGATGGTTTCACAACTTCATTCGGTTGCTTTAAAGCATGGGTTGGAAAAAGATGTGTATTGTGAGAGTGGGTTTATTAGTTTGTATGCGAAAAGTGGGGAGTTTGAGAGTGCCTGTAAGGTGTTTGATGAAAATCGTGAGAGAAAGTTGGGTTCTTGGAATGCTATTATTGGTGGGTTGTCACAAGGTGGGCGTTCTAAGGAAGCTATTGACATGTTTGTTGAGTTAAAGCGAAGTGGGTTTCGACCTGATGATGTGACTATGGTTGGTGTAACATCTGCTTGTGGAAGTATAGGAGATTGAGTTTGGCTTTTCAGTTACATAAGTGTGTTTTTCAAGCTAAAAGCTTGAAAAATCTGATACTTTGATGTCTAATTCACTTATAGACATGTATGGGAAATGTGGGCGGATGGACTTAGCTTATAGAGTGTTTTCGAGCATGGATGAGAAAAATGTGTCTTCGTGGACATCTCTCATTGTGGGCTATGCTATGCATGGGCATGTTTATGATGCACTAGCAAATTTCCATTACATGAGAGAAGCAGGGGTGAGGCTAATAATGTAACTTTTGTTGGGGTGTTGAGTGCGTGTGTGCATGGTGGGAAAGTGCAGGAAGGAAAGCATTATTTCAGTATGATGAAGAACGAATACCGGATTATGCCCAGACTACAACATTATGGGTGCATGGTGGATTGCTTGGTCGAGCGGGCTTGCTTGATGAAGCTCGAGACATGGTGGAAAAAATGCCAATGAAGGCGAACGTTGTAATTTGGGGGTGTTTGATGGGTGCTTGTGAGAAACATGGGAATGTGGAGATGGGAGAGTGGGTTGCTAAGCATTTGCAAGAATTGGAACCTTGGAATGATGGGGTTTATGTGGTTATGTCAAATATATATGCTAGTAATGGTTTGTGGGACGAGGTTCAAAGGATGAGAAGGATTATGAAGGAGAGAAAACTTGCAAAAATTCCTGGTTATAGCTTGGGAACAAGGTTGAATTGAGTTTCAAGAAGTTAGTTATCAATACATTACAATGTCTCAGTGATATGTCTACATACAACTTTTTTTTCTTCCATTTTTCATCATAAACTTTCAAGGCGTACTATATTCTTGAGCACGGAAAGCTTTGAGGGAATGAAGTCTTGGAGATTAAGGAGTGACTTCCTCATAAAGAAGCTGGCATCAGAGGTAGGCCCGCGCACACACAGACGCACAAACTACTGTGAATCCTCCATCCTTCTTAAATTAGCTTGGATCTCAAATTGAAAAACTAGCAGTATGTCACCTCTAAAATGGTTATTGTCATTTCTTCTTTTGGTGATTGACTTGTTGTTGCTTAGCTAGTTGGATTATAACTAAAAAAGTACTATTCATTATATAAATTTCAGTTTTTATTCTCAATAACGATAACTTGAAAATTGTATTAACTCCAACAAATATGAACATACTCTTCGGCAAACATAGACGCTCATTGTAGATCCTCGAAAAAAGTGATTGTCATTGTGCTTATTTCATAAATACGGAGTATATAGATTATATTTAGGGTATAATTCTTACTTCCCGCATTTGACATCTACTATCTTTTGTTTGGCAGGCTGTTTTTCCCCCTTTGCCATTTCTTGAAGAGACCCTTGAACTAGATTGATGACAAAAGATAAAATCATTTCACAACCTTCTACAGATCTAAATGCAGAGGTAAGAGCTTCATAGTTGCCATAAACAAGTCTAATCCATTATTATTATTATCCACAAACACAAAGCTGAAGCAATATTCGTTTGGATCAATATGTGGAGCTTGAAGAACGATGTTGGGGAGGGCGTAACTAGAAAGAAAAGGGAACACCAGATCGATGTCAGTGAAACTCCGACGGAAAGGTAGCTGAAATTTCCCCATCTCACCATTAAATAAATTATAAGCTGCAAACATGTTAGCTAGTTTAGACTTTATATAGATCAAGGAATGCCATAAATCAGAATTATTTATTAAACCAATTTAATGATTCATGCAAATAGTAAGAAATTCAATGTAAAAAATAACTTACGCCGTGAGCCATCCCTAAAAAAAAATGCAACTCTCTGATCACGACGATCGGAATTGTTTGACTCGAGCGGTTGACCATCACGACTGCCAAGTAGCAGTTGGCTTTCCAAGTCTCCTTCCTCTCTCCTTGCCACTTCTAAGCTTTCTCTATAAATACAAATCATTTAAAATTTAAAATCACCGCAGCAGAAAAAACCACTTTTCTAAAGTTGAAACATAAACATAATTTTAATTATTGAAAGTTGTACTTGTACGTTCATCTATTCTCGTAAAAATGAAGACTAACCGTATTGTGACACCGGTGTCAATGAGCTGAGCTGCCTTCTTAGGTGATGGCGCGGTGTATCCCGGCTCAAATTCCTACAATCGCCATCGGACACATCTTTTCAGTATTGGCATGAGTTTGAAATTGTGGAAAAATGTTTTTATTTTATTCCAAACTCAAATGAATAACCGAAAAAAAAAATAACTAACCGGACGAAAAATCTATTTCTGTTTATAGACAATACAATAACAGAAAAGGAAGTAAAATGAGGGATAGTTGTTTGTGTAGAAGAGAGAGTAAGAGGTTGAGGGAGGCTGATGTGCCGCCGATGGTAGATGGTGCAGTAAAAAAGGAATACAAGGTATTCTCTTTTATGATATACTACAAATCATAATGAGAGTGAAACAGGGGTCTACACGAATGTATCTCTATACTAGTACTTATGTCCGTGCCAATGGAACGGTGACAATCTATAAATATAAAAAGGTGAAGAACGAAAAAAAGTAAAACCTCAAATTCATTGTCGTCTTTATCTCAACGACCCAATGTCAAGAGAGAATAATTTTTCACCAACCACTTCCACTATTTTTGCACATCACATCCAAATCAACAACCACTTCCAAAATCTGTATTGTTTATGCACATTTAAACTTAAATTGTAGAAGTGGGAAGAACTTTTTGGGACAATGAAAAATGGCAAATGAGAAGATCATTTTGGATTTTGGGACGGAGGGAGTAATAGAAAGATAGCAAAAGTTTAAACAGTTAGTGGGCATAAACTCAAAACCCACAATTTCTTCAAAAGTTTTGGAAAATAAAATTTAGCATTGAACTCATAAAAACTGAAAATCAGACTCTTAGAAAGATAGTACTATAAATTTAAAACATATTTAAACGCAAAAAATATATAAAGGGAAAGAATGGAAGAAATCTCAAATCTAAAATGCAGAAATCTTTCCGTTCTTCTCTCACTCATTTGAAAAGAAATCTTTCCATTAATTAAATTATATTAAATCGAATTAAAGTGAACTGGATAATAGTACTATCAATTTTCAAATTTTCTTGTTTAGTTTTCCTCCAATGAACAGTGACTAACAAAAAATAGCAGAATTAACGAAAATGACAAAAATCTCAAAATGGTTAAAGAAAGACAAAAATGATCGATTGAAACAGGGTCCTAAAATATCAAGAACACAAAAAATTAAAATGTTTATTTCTGTTCATAAATATCAAAGAAGAAAAAATAATTTTTGGGTACTCAAAATTATTACCTGAAGACAAATTTCGCAAGTTGTGTTTCCCTTTTCATCGCACCATCTCTGTATGCATTCTCTGTGTGCAAACTGTACCCAAAAATCAAGAATTTACGAAAGAAAAGATAAAGGGCAGCCCGGTGCACAAGGCATCCCCGCATAGCGAGGGTCGGGGAAGATAACATAAAATAAAACAAAACCCATTATCACTGAAAGGAAGACAAAGTCTGAAAACGCAAAAATTCAAAAAAAAAAAAAGAAAAAAGAAAAAAAAAAGATGATCATGTTGAAGAGAATTGAAATTTCAAACCTTGACACTTCCTGAACAAGAACAAGGAGATTCTAAAAGCTTACAACTTTCGAATTCAGTTCCATGGCAAATCCTACAAAAGCTTATTCCATCCAGTTCATCCATATACAAAATCACTTCCCCATTTTCATCTTTTTCTTCCTTTTCTCAAGAAAATTCTAAATTTTCTCTCTCTCTCTTTCCGTTTCTTTTCTTCTTCGTGTGGGTTTGCAAGACACGTTAGAAAACAAAGAAAAGAAATAAGAAGAAGCAGACAGAATGCGGCATGCAGAAGAAAAGAAAGAAATAGGGTTTGCGGGTGAAATTATTTCAATTAGTAAAACTTGGAAAATTATCAAGTAAAATTTTCATTACATTTTCTCCGAATTTCTAGGCTATGTTCAAAATGTAATGGATTAAAATTCAATTATTTCCTTAGTTACATATATTAAATTGGCCTCTAAATTTTGAGAGATTTCGTTTTGATTTTCTATCATTAATTTTTTAATATTAATTTTCTTATTAAAACTAATTTTATATTAATAAATAAAATGAGTCATCTAATTCTAAAAATTTTGAATTAATTTTAGAAGTTTGGATAGACATCTCTCATGATTTATAAATTTTTCCTTAATTACATATATTAACTTCAGAGAATTAAAGCGGCCTCTAAATCGTTAGACTGATTTAATTCCGGATATTTCAGTTTCTTTCTCCTACATCTTTTTTTCATACTCACAACACCTATTCCACCATTATTGCTTTCTAATGTATAATACTAGTATTCTTACTCGTGCCACTGCACGGTGACAGTATGAAAAGGAAGAAAGAATCTCATTTAATTTTGTCCTCTTACATAAAACCCTTAACCTCAACTCAATTTCCTCTTTTTCATAACCAAAATCACATTAACTTTTAAGTCGAGTAGGGGGGGGAGGGGGAGAAAAGATACACTGTAAGTTAACAAAGGTGAGGAGGTTACTTGAGGAGTTAACTGTCTGACGGTTTTCATGGGAGTGGGTTATTAGGATCAACTTAGGCCGTCCGATCAAATTTTGAGAAGCAATCTCAGCGTCTCTCTTTGTAAAACGGTTATTCTTGCTTTGTATTGTAATATATGCTTTGTATTGTAATATAGATTATATCTCTTTAGTTTCATGCATGGCCAATTTTGGGCCATTATTGTGAAACGGAAATAGTATTCTCCCTCTGTCCTTACTTGTAGTTTAAAGGGTTCAAATGTATTCCAACATACTTGCTGTTTTGTTATATCATTATTGATCAAATATACCTTTATTAATGATTGTAAAGACATTTAATCACTTAAGTAAATGAATTATTATTAAAGGTATTGAGTTAAATGATTATAGATTTTGTCGCTATGGAAAATGGCATCTTCAAAACCTATAGTGAACCAACCGGTTCTTGGTTATGCATCATCAGATCATCTTCTTCTTCACTCTACCTTCTTTTTTTTCTCTCTTTTTTTTTTTTTTTTTTTTGAGACATGAAAATGGAAAATGTACTTTTTGTTCTTTTCTTTGAAAGGAGTAAGTTAATAAATTATACTCCCTCCCTCTGTCTCAGAATGATAGTCACCCTATTTTCATGGGTTTTACGAATGAACTTTGAGTAATAATTAAGGCTACTTTTAATTATTCTAATGAAATTTTTGAATTGTTTTGATACACCATTATAAATACTATTAATATCAATTTTAGATTCACATTAACATAATTATAAGTAGCATGTATATCTGCTGAAAGTTCTCTCATTGTAACAACGAAAAAAAGTGGACTATCTTTCTGGGACGGAGAGAGTATTATGCCAATGGAGTATACTCTCTTTTTTTATAAAAAGAGTTGTGCTTTCCATTGCCATTCAGCAAACCATTCTCAGAGAAACTTAAAAGGCTGACTTATAGAGCTCCAAACAACCCAAATAAATATATCATCTGCAGCACATATTGTAAACAAAAGAAGAATGGTACATTTCTGACCAATATAATTGAGACCAGTCTGTGTTCACAAAAAAATAAAATTAAGACCCGTCTGCAAATATAGAAGTTGGACACAAATCCATAACAATGAGACACAAGTTCAAGAATAACAAAAAAAAATATGCTCAACTTATATATTGAAGTTTCCGAAGTGTTTCCAAAGTAACATCCATAATAAGAAATGAGATTCTGGCTATCGCCCGCAGGACCTACCAGATCTCCTGTCGTAACCATCTCGCATAGACTAGCCTGCACTTGCTTTCATCGTTACTATCCATTGCTTTCTTTCCCTTCTTAACCTCAGTCAAAAACTGGTCCAAACCAAACGGATCAGCTTCTTCAGCCTCAAGCTTATCAAATTCAACAGGTCCGTCCCTATGACCAATATTCTCATTAGTTCCCACAAATCCTTTATCAGGTTTGAAACGATCCGTCTTCCTAATCTTCTCCATCTGCTCAATAGCCCCACCATACGTTTCATTTTCAGCGTCTTTCTTCGGCCTGTACAAAGTTGAAAAGGTCGGCTGAGCTGTAAACAAACCCTTGTCATAAACATTATACTGGTCGTCCGTTGCAAAACCAGAGTTCATCCCCTTTTCTTGATTAAAGAGTCTCTGGTCATACATAACTTCACCTCCACGACCAGTTCCAGCAGAGGCCATTCCCAGAGCAACTTTCTCACTAATATCTCTATCCATATCTCGAGTTATTTTACTTTTCTTACCCATGGCAGCATCTTTGGCTCTAACCTTCGCTCTCTCTCCCTTTTCCTCCGACGCTCCTCGCGAATCTTTTCACGCAGCATTTGTTCTTCTTTCTCCTCCTTGGTCTCCCTTACAAGGTTCCTATCTTTGTCACAATGGTAAGAATCATCAACGTCCATCATGTTAGTGTCTGTGGGGCCCAATGAAACACCAGCTGAAGGTGCAGCACCGTTCTCTCAGACCACCTTGCCTTTTGAGCCAAGGCACACAATTTTGAACCTTCCGTTCCTCTCTTTCATCATAATCTCTTTCTGAACCTTTAATCGCATTGCACCAGCCTCTCTAGCCTTTTGTTCAGCAACATAAAATACTTCTGAGAGCTTTGCGAAATTATCATTAATTTGAACCTCATGAAGTCCCTTACCATCTGCTGCTAAACGTTTATCAAGAGGGATTGTAAAACCTTTAGGATTCTTCCAGTTAGAAGGGCAAGGAGGGATCTTCCAATTCCGTTGATCCTTCACAGTTACGGGTCGAGGAGGAGAGTGCATCACGGGACAGGTGGCGAGCCTGAAGCCTTCGGAACTTTCTTGTCTTTGAACTTAGGAGGCTCTACTGGATCCACAGGCATCTCCGCCACAGCAATGATCATCCCCTTTGCACCTGAATTAAATGCACCGACTGTTGTGAAGGCTTGATCTTGATAAACTTCAAAGCACAAGATTGAGTAGGAACATTCTTGGGCTGTGCAGCACTCAATCGCACATTAACAATCTTCTCCAGGGCTGCCTTTGTCTGTGAGTTGTCTCATCAATCTCTTTCTGTACCTCTTCATCCGATTCCTCTTCCTCTTCCTCATCTTTAATATTTTCGGGACAAGATCCCTATGCTGCCAATAAACAATTTTGTTAGCATTCTCATTTTGCTTCACAGTAGAATCAAAAGTCAAATTACCATGATTATCAACAGTAACAGGTAATGTTTTTGGCCAAGAATTTGCATCTTTCTTCCTACCCATATCAAGTGGGTACTGCGCGTAGTGAATATCGGGAAACGCGCCCCACCACCACCGAAATCTTGTGGCTTTGATGGCCTATACTGAATCTCTCCTGTGTATATACAGTGGAACAGAATTGACTTAATAAACTCAGACCTCCTCCTCAACTGCAGCACTATCCCTTTGATTGAACCATGGATCGCTTGAATGATCATAAAAAGTAGACCTGGATGACTTCGCCGGTGGCAAAATCTCTTTCAGAGCCGCCATGGTGAATTCTTCTTAATAACCAACTTGGATTTAGCTCCAAACCTGCATTTAAAAAAAAAAAAAAAAAAAAAACAAAAACAAACAAAACAAAAACACAGTAGACAAATAAACAAGGAAAATCAGACCTTACCAGCAAAAATCCAATCCGTCTCAAGTTTTATTGCAACTGAACAGAGATCAATTCCGGATAGATGTTGGTTAAGAATTCTACACAGAAGGAACAAAATTAGGGTTTCTCTTTATGATTTTAGAAAGAAAAAAAAAACGAAACCCTAGAATTCAAATCAGACAAACGAAATACTAACAAGAATGCAAGACAAAATAAAGCAACTTAAGGAGGAATATGGATATCAGATGATTGTAAATGGATAATGGGATTGGAAATTCACCTTTGATTGGCGAGATCAACGAGTAGATATGAAGATCCCAGACCAGATGAACCGGGCTCAGAAAAACCGGATGTTAAGCAAACCGGGTTCGTCCTCAGAAGCGGTTCGAATACCAATATGCTAGTCAACCTCTTCTCTCTCTCTCTCTCTCTCTCCGGTGATACCAAGATCATTCAGATGTTACGAGCCGAAATGAGTTTTGGAGCACCTCTCAGTCTCCGGGCTTCGCCACCTCGGCGAGCTCGGGACCTCCTCGGCGAGTCCGACATGAAGGCAGCATTAATGACTAGGTCAGAGCTCTCATATCAACTTAAATGCGCTTGGACTTCCTTGACCACCTGCCATGTTCGGCGCCGGCTGTGTCCACATCACGACATCCCTTGGTCTTAGCCTGTCAAGTCTGGGCTGCCGACCTATCGCAAAGCGGCCCGTGGTCAAGTTGGTAAAGTCTACTCCTAGACCTGCAGTCGGACCAGTGGGTAAAAGAGAGGGTATATAAGCCTTTTCTCTACCTCTATCTCAGGTATGAAAAACCCCGTACACACACTTAAAACACACAGAGAACCCTAAAACTTCTCTCCCAAGGTATTCCACGCCTTGTTCTTAGACACTCAGAGAATCTCACTCTTACGCCCGAGGGTCTAAGCCGGGATCAAACCCGGCCTTGACCTTGACGGTTTCATCGTCTTTGTTGTGTTAACAGGTGAACCGGATAACAAAAGCCAGATATCCATCCAATACATTGACCCAGAATTCCGTGGCGTCATCAAGATAGAAATTCCTAAATCTCGTGTCGGGGTGCTTCAATACAAGTCGAATCGCCGTCGGTGTTTAACAACCGGGGATAAATACGTGAATTGTTGTTTGCACCGGTAATTTGTATGTACACCCGTCAATTTTATGTAATTCCCCCTATCCACTCTTTGAGCCGTACCCAAACGAAAAAAGGGCCGACATAACGTATACTTCCTCCGTCCTAATTTAAACTTAAAAAAAAAAAATGGGTTAAGAATTTAAAAAAAAATGATGTGTTATGAGAATAGAGGTGCCAAAAAGAGATGATTTCGTGAGATTATTGGAGTGCACATTATGAAATCTGAAGTTAATCGAAGATTGAGAAGGCTTTGATTTTTTTTTGAAAGAGAGATCAACTTGGAAGAAACGTCTTCGGCTTTGGATTGCGCCAAATCTTTTTCCCGTAGCTATCATATTCTCCGTTAACTAGCTAACTAACGATCGTTTTCTAATTTGATTAAGTGATGCCAAGTGTCAAAATATGAGAGGTGGCATACAAATATGGCACATAGAAGTAGAATAGGCATCTGGACTCTGGACAGATCGATTTAAACTTAGGGGTGACCAATTTTTTTTTATGAGTTTTTTTGGGGAAACTAAGTTATAAAAAGTCTTATTTTTTAACCATTTTTAAACTCTAAAAGGCCTAAACCCTAAACGTTAAACTCTAAACCCTAAACTTTAACCCCTATAAAAACATGACTTTTTATAACTTATGGAGAAACTAGTTTCCCCCAAAATTTTCTCTTTTTTTAAACCGGACCGGATCAAACAAGCTAAAACCAAACCAGACCAGTACATATGGTTTGGTTCTAGTTCCAAAATAATTTAGAACCACTAAATTGGTTCGGTCCTGGTTTTTGATAAAATTAATTCTGGTTAGAATCGGACCGGACTAGTTGTTCATATATGCACTATACTCCCTCCATTCCCGGTAAGTTGCAACAATTTGCCATTTTGAGCATTCCACTTAAGTTGCAACAATGTCAAATAAGGAAACTCTTTATTACTTTTATAATCTCAACCACTCATTCTCTCTCTTCCTCCCAACCACTCATTCTCTCTCTTCCTCTCAACCACTCATTATTCCCCACTCTTTCTCTCTCTTCCTCTCAACCACTCATTATTCTCTTTTCTTAATTTTTTTGCTTCCCCTTCCATGTTGCAACTTACCCGGATAGGAGGGGGTATATATTTATTTTACATGTATTATTATATACTCCCTCCGCCCCGGAGTAAGAGTCTTACCCCTCATTTGCACGCTTATTAATAAATATTGGAAGTGATGTAAATGTTGTGAGTGTAAAAGTAAAGTAGGAGAGAGAATGAGTGGGAGAGAATAGTGAATTGATTGGTGTTGTGAGTATAAAAGTAAAATAGGAGAGATAATGAGTGGGTTGAATAATAAAGATTTTTTGTCATTTTAGAAATAGGACTCTTACTCTGGGACGTACCAAAATGGAAAGTAGACTCTTACTCTGGGACGGAGGGAGTAGTAAATAAAATTATATTTATTTTTGTATTATAATTTTTCAAAGACCCGTTTAATTGCTTAATAAAAAGACTCTTTTAACTATATTTAACTTTGTACCCAACCTTGATAGAGTAGGAGGTTCTATCCCAATGTGTAGCCGGGCTTAGCCAAAGCTTACAACGTGGACTTATCAATCGGGTGGCGCGAAGCAACATCGTGAAGCGTTGGGCCTGCATGTGTAACAGGTCAGCTCTGATACCATGATAAAGTATGAGGTTCTATCCCAAAACAAATTGGTAATTGGAGGAATAGCCCAAGGTCCTTATATCGTCAATGCATGGCTAGTTATTTCTCGATGTGGGATAATTGTCTCTAACAAACCTAAGCCCCGAAGTCGGCAAACCCAAGTCCTAGACTCCTTATCCTTATTCATTTATTTTCATTTTTCAACTTTTATTCGTCATAATTTATATCCGCTTTTCATTTTACCCAAAGAGTGAAACACTAGTCTTCAACTCTTCAACTGAGTGGCCTCCCTCCCAAGTATTGTTTTATTTGAAAACAAATAAACTTCAAAGGATTAGAATTAGAAGACAACTTTCAAACAATTAAAGGAAAACGAGGAAAATCTGGTTCGAAAGCTAGAGCAAAGAATATTAAGCATAAGTGGCCTTTAATAATAAAAGGCAATTTCATTGACCTTCTTCATTTATTTTTATATTTTTATCTTTTGTTTTTTTGCCCCCCCCCCCCCTTTGTGATGTTTTAGGCCTAGTCTTACATCACTTCTTTCTACTTTTTATTTAATTTTAATAATTTTTAGGGAGCTTCGCCCATTTCGCTTAAAAAAATACTTTATATATATATAAAAAAAAAAGACCAGACCAGACTAGCAGAACCACAACCAGTGTATTGGTTCTCACAAGTATTGGTTTGGTTCCGGTTCTAAATCTATACTCCCTCCGTCCAACTTCACTTGAGACTTATTTCCATTTTGGTCTATCCCACTTCACTTGAGGCTTCCTAAAACGGAAATCTTTTTATAATTTTATATTCAATCTACCTCACTTACTCATTCTCTCTCTCTTCATTTTTCACTACACAATTCACTCAACCAACTTACTATTAAGCCCATTCATTCTCTCTCTCATTTTCTACCACACATTTTCCTTATTTTATTCTCTTTTTTCTTAGTTATTGTGCCCTCTTATGTCTCATGTGAGGTGGGACGGATGGTGTATATATTAAAAGTCAAGGTAGAGTCCTTAGGTAGTGTCATGTGGACAAATTTTGGGTAACTCTTGCTTTTGGTGATGCCACATCATCCATAACATTTTAATTAGGTGACTTTTCATTTTTCTCTTATTAGCTAATAGTATTAGTTAATTGTAATAGTTACTATATTGGTTAACTATTACTATTAATATTATTAGTTTACTAGTACTCATGCCCGTGCCAATGGCACGACGACAGTCTGGAAAGGTGTAAGTCTGGAAAGGCGACAATATCTGTACAATCATGCCTCAAACAATACACCACGTATTTTACAGCTTTATGTCGAAACTCAGTTATCATACTCAATCCCCAATGCACGCACATTTTTATTTAGCCAACTAGTTTGCACATGAAAAAAGCAAGTAAAAAAGTCAATCTATTGTTCTGTAAGCAGGTAAACTCTTGTGATAATGAAATTTTGTTAGTAATAAAAGAAAATTTCACAATTCAAGCTCAATGCAATATACTATGCTACTATTTCAATCTTCTCTATTGAGTATTTGCGGTACCTAACATAGTTACGTGCTAACACGTCCAGTACTTTCTTCCCCTACTGTGCTTTTTTGAGGGCTTTGATTTCTGCACGAATTCATTTTTGTGCTTCAGGAGCTATGCAATCCTCTGTACGACATCCTCAATTGTTGCCCTACATTTTGCTTTCTCTCTCTCAGCAGTTGCTAATGCTGCCTCCTCAACCAATCTTATCCTTCTTTAATAACCTGCCAAAATCAAGTAGTGTTCCTTACCAAAATGAATGAGTAAATTTCAATTATTTTTGTTGGCATTCATTTGAGAGAGTACGACGGCGAATTGAAATGAAAAATAACTGTTGGGTACCGGGAGAACGAAGAGTGGTATTGGTAACAGATTGGACATAAACTAACCTTCCATATCCATTCCAGGATCAATAGATGAATGAGATACACCAGCACCGTTACACCATCCCTTGAGGGAGTCGGAGAATACAGATTGCACCATTCGGAAAACATTGTGAGCGGACATCCTGAACCAATCATCATAATTAGACTTAGGTGATCAAGGCCTCATTTTAATCTTCAAGAAATTAAATTCGGAAAACTAATACAATAGACCTGCAAACATTTTTATCAAATAAATTCCCAGAAATCAAAACGCTAATCAAAATAGCTGCATATAGACAGCATGTTACAAAACATAACACAAATCAACAAATTCAAACAGTCACCCCAATATCATTGGTAATACCCACATCAAATTCAAATTTCTACAAAAACCCAATTCACAATTTCTTCTTTTCAATGACATGCAATGTCTTTTATGATGTTGATAATAACACTAATTATCACTCAAAGCCCTAATTACCTAAAACTCAAAAGCTGTAAAATTATTTAGCTACATACCGTAAGATCGTAAGATGAACAATTCGGTAGTATGAAACAAAGAAGTAGAGAAGGGCAGATGGTCGCGCTGAGTTAGAGACGACATACGTAGTGATAGCTTTCCTCTTATTTTCTATCGATTTCACAGTGCATCGTATACAAACAGCGGAGTTAAAACAAAAAGAGGAAGAAGGGTTATGGAAACCGTTCAATATTAGCCTTTGGATCATCCCAACTGAAAAATAATCTAATGTTAAAAAATTAAAGAAGAAATAAATCTTTTAATGATAATCGTCAGATCAGAGGAGTTATGAGTTAATCTGAGTCACTCTTTGTCTTAAGTCAATAGGCAGTTATCCTTGAGCTGTATTATAATATAGAGATTATAATGGTTAATTATATAATATAACTATTACTATTAATAGTATAAGTTAAGTATAAAAGTTACTGTAAAGGGTAACTATTACTATTAATAGTATTAGTTAACCACAATAAGATAACTATTACTACTAATAGTATTAGTTACATGTAAAAGTTATTATATAAGATAACTACTACTATTAATAGTATTAGTTAATTGTCATAGTTAATTATATAACATAATTATTACTATTAGTAATATTATTTATGTGTAATAGTTACTATATAGTAACTATTATTAACAATAATATTAACTAATTAGAATAATTGCAATATATTGTAACTATACTATTATTAGTATCTTTTTGAAAAAAATACCATTATTAGTAATATTTATACTTTTAACTTCTTATTTACGATAAAAGTTACTCCCTCCGTTCTCGGGTAAGAGTCATACTTTCTATTTTGGTACGTCATATAGTAAGAGTCTTTTTTCTAAATGGCAAATAATCTTTACTATTCATTTTACTCATTCTCTCTCATACGTTACTTTTGTACTCACAACACCAATCAACTTACTATTCCCTCCCACTCATTCTATCTCTTACTTTACTTTTACACTCACAACACACATCACTTCCAGCGTTTCTTAATCGCCGTGCATTTGAGAGGTATAGAACTCTTACTTTGGAAGGAGGGAGTACTACTTAGGTAACCATTATCTTTTTAATTTACTATTTAAGCTCATAATTATTATAAATGTTTACTATAATCAAAACTTTATTTTCTCAATAAATCAAGAGTAAATTCATTATGGGACCAACAAAGTAAAATTTTTAAAAAATTATAAAATTATTCTCCACCAATACTATTAGTCAACCTTAATATCTATTTTATACTATAGTAACTAAAAAATATTCCACTATTATTAAAAAGAGCAATGCTAGGGGCACAAAATAAGGTCACAAAATCTTGCTCACAAGATGAGGTAACGATATTTTATTGGTTGCATCGATAATGGATCCGCCACACTCTAATAAAAAACACCAATAAATCATTACACCTAGAAATTTTGTGAGCGGTATTTTGTGACTTTTTTTGTGCCCCTAGTATTATTCTATTAAAAAATCACAAACAATAAGTATGGGACACCCTAAACGAAAATAACGATAATATTAACATCTAATTTAATTTTTGAAGAACATAAAAATTCATGTAATGAATTCATAATTAAGTTAAGTTATAAGGTAAAAGACATGCCATGTTTGTGAAACGGATGTGAGTGTAAAATGAATTATTGGTAAGAGCTATAATAATGAAGAAAAGTGTAACTTATAAGGGAGTGTGGTTAAAAGAGATGCAATTTGTTCTTCATTATTAACTAATAGTATAAAGTATAAATTTGATTTCAATTTTACATAATTTTCTGTTCTAATTTTTTTTACTTTGTTCGTATATATTTCAATCCTTCAGTCATTATTTACAAAAATATAATTTTAAAAAGCGAATAATAAAAAAATTTATACTGTACATACTTACAACAAAAATAAAAAACATGTCACTTATATAAAATGTTTTTATATAAAAAATTGATATTTAAATTGAGATAGAAAGGGTAGTACTAATACTAAAAAAAAATCAAGAATTGTAGTATTAACAATTAATGGCACCAAGTCAATTATTAAGTGAAAAAGTTAGAAGCGGAAATGAGTAATTAAAATAAAACCGTTACATACGGGAAGAAAATTAAAGTAATGAGAGAGGTAGAATGTTGAAATGTAATTAAAAGATGCAGCAATCAAGTTTCTATATTCTTCAGTTGGCCGTCTTTTAGGTAGTCTTCAATGTTATGTTTAATACTCATTCTTTCACTGAACCCATTATTTCACTGAACATTCTCGCATATCTTACATTTTCAAATAGCCACCATCCAGTACTCATATATCCATATTTAGTTTGGTTACTTTTTTTAATGAATCTTTGCAAAGTTTTTTTCTGTTTCTTACAGCACTTTTTTTTTTTATTTTATGAGTTTTCTACATAACTTTTTGGTTCTTCTAAATCTTTATATTGACGTGATGACCTCTTTTGTTTATGCAGGACAAGATATAAAAGTATACCCACCACTTT
>JAOWBW010000154.1:1625419-1673549 GCA_026119855.1 Campanula takesimana | reverse complement strand
CAGTTCTCATAGCATCATTTGATCTCGAAAAATCAAATCAAAGAGACACAGCTGGGGAGTATTCCGAGATCGACGTCCAGATCTATACACTGTTCTTTTAACATTAGATGGCAGCCTTTCCTTCATCATCGTGATTTTGCTACTACTGCCATCTAGTTGAGGCGCTCTATCAAAATTGTTCAGACATTTTCTTTACTAAGGAACATGCACCCGTTCTCATAACTATAAAATTTGGATATTCGTGAGATCTTTATCTGGATAATAAAAATATCTTACATCTTGGCCATAAACAAAAGGTAAATGTGTACATTGTGACCATGGTTCATGTTACGTGTACGTGTCCGTTTAGGGCTGTGAAATTCTGGTCAGTGGAGGATCCCATCTGAAAAGGCTGTCCCTGAGACTTAGTATGAGTGAAGATCATAGAAATTTCCTCTCAAGTGGCCAGGTGTCCTTAGTCTCTCCCCCATACATGGGGTAAGCACGTGCGGGGGGTTGAGTTTACATGCATAAAGAAATGGCTGTCCCTGATACTTATTATGATTGTACCCTTACTTGCAGCTAAGCTTGTTTTTAAAAAAAAAATAAAAAAATCATGTCCGTACCCTTTATTAAGGATACCTGGGCCTTGTATATGCTCCTTTTACTTCTATACTCACAGTCCAAAAAATCTTGATCTGTTGCCCATAGGTGCAATTAAACAAAGCTTTGAAGCTCTAGAAGCCTATAAATGCTAGTTAAATAATAAAATTTGTATTTTTTAGTACTTCAAAACAATAAAGTTGACATCCTTAGCAGCCACTAGAAGGTGGACTTCCTCCTTGATGTTAGTATCGATCGTTATCAGCCCCTAGACACATGTCTCGGATATATATTTTTGGACCCCCAACCTCGTGTTTTGAAGCTATTGTCTTAACACGTGTTCATATTCCTTTTGGCGATCTCTTTCCGCTAGATAAGTGAATCTAATTTTCTAATGAAACTGTACTTTATGGTTGGAAGATTGTTGAAGAAGATTGTTTCTTTCTTCTTTTTATTTTGTTTTCTTTTTTATTTTCTGTGAGATATGAACTGTTGATTTTTTGGGATTGTTGTCACATGAATTACCCGAGGAATCCCTGGCGACTGTTGGTTGTTTAGAGTTACACTACCATCAGTCCTCACGTTCAGTTTTGAACTGGGCAGGCAGACACCAATGTTTTTTTTTTTTTTTTTTTTTTTTTTTTTTTTATGGCAGGGAAGATATTTCGTAGTCCATTAGGTATCTATGATATACTAAAGCATCTCCTTTTAGAAATATCTTAGTTTCTTTTGGTTTGCACCATAATTATTGTGCCAAAGAAGCCTGATTATGGTCTTGGAATCTATCCTGATAATGCATAATGCATGCTGTCAATTTTTTGATTGTCATCTATTTATGCCTCACATTGTGGAATTTTTCGCTTAATTTATACACGTTTTCATTTTTCTAAGGTGATTTCTTAGAATGTCTTGCTCCTGATTGATAGCAAACTAGTACGAATGGTTTAAGGTGTAGATCTTCTGTTCCACTTTTTGTACCACATTTACGTACCACCAGTGATCCTACAGCTAATTTTATTTCATGACCCATCATGAATTAGCCTAACAATTTAACTCGGTTCTCGTGATACTCAACCTGGTACAGGAATCTGTAGTTTTAAGATTGCGGGACCACTGTGTTATGTGGAAACAAATCTAAAAACATGGTCATTACTTTTGAGATCACATGTCATGGATTCTGCTTTATGCCTTTCTCTGGCATTCAGAAGCAACTAGAGAGATACTATTTGTTTCCAAAATATCAGCTTTTGTAGGAGCAAACACAGCAGTGGCCACTTGTACCTCTTCAATGTGAAGTTGTACTCTGCTTTGCCAAAATCCGAGTTGATTTGATTATACTCCCTCTGTCATTCATTCCACTTTTTTTTTTTTATCGTTATTGCTAATGAATTTTGAGCAATAAATTTAAGTTAATTATAAAATAAAATCTAAATCCTGTTATTGATACACCATCAACAATTCTATCGAGAATAGGTTTTAATTTTTCATTAACTAAAAATTATTGCTTAAAATTCATTTTGTAATAACAAAAAAAAAAAAGTGGGAACGTCATTTTGCGATGGAGAGAGTATAGTTTTCTAAGCTATCTGCATTATGCTTTTCTGGCATCAAGAAGCAACTAGGAAAATGCTATTGGTTCCAAAATACTGGCTTTTTGTTGAAGCAAATACAACATTGGCCGCCTCTTGTACATTCTGACCTGAGTTGTACTCTGCTTTGGCCAAAAAACAGAGTTTAACTGACATTAGAAGTTTGTAAATGCTATAAACCCTTTTGCTGAAGGAGGTAGATAGGCCTGACAATTTTGACCCATTACCACACAAACAACACGCACAACCCAACCCAACGCATTTAATTAGCGGGTTGAAACGGGTTACCCGTCTCAACCCGTTAAGCTTAACTGGTCGACCCGACCTACCTGTTTCAACTCGCAAACATAAATATGTAGAATTAATAAATCTAAGGCACCCCCCGGGGGGGGGGGGGGGGGGGGGGGGGGGGGGGGGTGGTACGGGTCGACCCGTTTCAACCCGCCAACCCAACTCGTTTGACCCGACAACTTAAACGGGTGGTAGCGGGTCGACCCGTTTCAACCCGTTAACCCGCCACAACCCAACCCAAACCAACCCGCACAATTGTCAGGCCTAGAGGTAGAGCAGTGAGGTGTTGTACCTTTTGGATGTATAGGTGTACTACGCTATGGCCAGAGCCGGAGTCAATCGAGCATTGTGAAAGCTATACTCTGCTGTAAATCACATGTTGTAGTTATAGGCCGTTCATTTATCTTGGAGGCATGTCCAACTACCAAGCTGGTGGCCTTCCCTCTTGGATTTGAGAGCTATCTTTTTTTTTTTTTTTTGGTCTTTTTATCTTTAAATTCTTCCTTATTTTTGTAGTTCACCCACCAATTTTTCTTTTTGACAGCCAGTCTGACAGTTGGTCTGGAATCCTTATAGTACACACACACTTCCTCCTTCCCGTAAAGTGTCGAAATATTTTTAGTGTAATTTTATTGTGATGTAAGCAATATAAGAATGAGTAAAACATATCCCTTAAAAATATTGACAAGTCAACAACGATAATATGCTTAAAAATATTGACAAGTCAACAACGATAATATGCAACAGAGGGTATGTATAGACATACTCCCTCTGTCCCACCTCACTTGAGACTTATTTCCATTTTGGGTCTGTCCCACTTCACTTGAGACTCCCCAAAATGGTAATCTTTTTTCCTTAGTTATTGTGGCCCACCTCTTAGGTCTCAAGTGAGGTGGGACGGAGGGAGTATACACCAGTGGCGGACCCAGGAATTTTTTACAAGGGGGGCAAAATTGCATAACACATTTAAAGGGTGCAAAAATAAATGTTAGTGCATTTATTTTTTTTACATAAAATGGGGTAAAGTCTAAAATATTACACTAATACCTCAATTTTTTAAAAAAATTGCACTAGTATTTTTATTTATTTTTTAAACAAAGGGGGTCATTGCTCCCCATCAACTACACATAGGTCCGCCCCTGATAATAAGTTTGTCTTTTCATTTTTGGTATGTCCAAAATGAGTGTAGTAAGAAATTGTCTTAACATGGCTCCACCGGCATGAATCCAAGGAAAAAGTTGTGATTGGAAATAGCATGGAGGGCCAAAATTTTATCAATGCCAACTCTATTAAAAAAAAAAAAAAAACTTAAAAAGTTGAATGGAACTCACAAAATATAATCTACACTTGAAGTAGCAGTCATCTTCTATATAAAACAAATTAAAACAGAGTATCACAAATCTATTCCAGAAAAATACAACAGAAGTCTTATTATTCTCCTTCTCAACTCTAATTATTTGCAAAAAAAGAAAAAAAAAAAAAAAACACAGAGGAAAGAAAATATTTGCAACTTGCATGGAATAAGAAGAAAAAACATGAAACCCAAAATGAGAGTTTCTCCTACCTATGATGTCTCTCCTTTGTTCTCATCTCTTGGAACATCATTTTCCTCATTTTTGTTGACATCATCAATGGCTTCTTCTTCTTCTTCTTCTTCGTCTTCATCTTCGTCTTCCTCAATTGTTTCATCATCTGAATGAATGAATTGAAGCTTCAAACGGCCATCTTCTCTACATGCATGCAAGAACTCTTGTGTTGGGATCCTCACCTCCTTGAGAATGAATCTACCATTGTTACGATACGATTTAAGCACACCCATGGCTTCCCCATCCTTCCTATACTAGAAATCGGTGGAGGAAATTCCACCCCACTAATCCTTGATCTTTTACACTCACCTGCAGATAGATAATCGTTTTGCGTATGTTTGAAGCAACTCGTTCTTCGATGATGATGTGGCCGCCAATGATTGGTGGTAGAATTATTATCATTGTCGCTCTTGGAGTCTTCCACGTCATCAAAGCTTTCGGATCCAAGGCCTTCTGTACATAGAGATAGACTATCTGAGTTCATAGACGAAAAGCTATCACTATGTCTATAATGTTTTGTGTTGGTGTTGGTGGTGGTGGGGACATAGCTTGTTGTAGGGCTTTTTGTTGGCTAGTTTCTCGATCCGGGGGCTCATTTCGGTCAAGATAGAGGAAGAACTAGAGGGCGGAGATGATGAGATGGGAAGGGGAAAGGAGGAGGAGGGTGATGATGATGAATCTTTGAAATGCAATTCACCAAAGATTTCATTGAAAGAGGAGGGAGAGGGAGAGGGAGGGGAGGGGAAATCATCGAGGATGAGGGGGGATTTTTTCATGGATTGAATGTGTGTCCATGAAGAAATGGAATCAAAGAGTGTTGAATTGTTTTTCTGGCAATGGCTTTTCAAAGATGTGTTGTAGGCTTCCACAAGCTGCCATGGCTATAAGTGTATTGGTTCTTGTTATGAAGAGAGAAGAAAAGGGTAGAAATGGTCTTTTTGTACAAAGGGAGGGGGAAAGAGTTGGGAGTTTGTTGATAAAGTCTAAGGGGGTGGAGGGGAAGAAAGAGGCTATTTATTAGGGAAAAGGGTGTGTTTAGGAGTGGTTTTTGTTTGAGTTTGGAGAGAGGAATAAGGATGGGTGGTTATTGGGGCTTTGATTTATTTTGTGGTCATAGTTGTTGTTTATTTGAGTCCTCTTAAACTATTTGGCATATACCCTTTTGGATTACCCAAATTCCTAATGAGTGTGCTCTTGCACTACAATCCCAAGTGAGGGTATAATGTATTCCTTCCGTCCCAAAATGATCTTCTCACGTGACTATTCAAAGTTTTTAAGGATATAAACACTTGCTAAACTAATCGCTAAACTAATCATGCCTTGTTTATGCATATTTAAATTATAGAAAAAAGAATTTTTTTTTGGGACAATGATAAATGACAAACGAGAAGATCATTTTGGGACGGGGGGAGCTGAGTATTTGTTTTACGTCATAGGGTACACCTCTTTTCAGTAAATACGGCCTCCGTCCCAATTAAAATTACACATTTAGTAGGGGCATCGAGATTAAAGAAAAGTTTTAGTGGGGTAGGTATTGTGAGAAAGGTGGTAGGATAGAGAAAATGAGGTAGAGAATATTGAGTAGATAGTTGTTGTGAGTGTGAAAGCGTTCCATTAAATAAAGAAGTACCATTATGATTTAGTCTAATTGAACTCTTAGATAATATTAATTACTTTCATGAAATTTTATAATTTTTAATTATTTTTTGATAACGATGTTGAATCTTAGTTTGAGCACTTAATAGTGTGGACCAGTCTTATGTTGATTGATTATATTTATGGTTACCACACATAATATACTCCGTTCAGTACATCTTTTTTTTTTTTTCTTTTTTTTTGTTAGTGGCGGATCTAGGCCCTTTAAGGAGGGTACTTGTACTCCTCTAACTTTATTTAGTACTCCCTCTATCCCTAAATGAGTGTCCATTTTCAAGAAAGAGGTGGTCTCCCATGAGAACAAGGGGATCCGTCTCATGGGCATGACCCGCCACGTGGCAATTTTTTTTTATTTTATTTTATTTTTTTATTTTTTTTCAGTTTTTATATCTTTTTTTCGGCTTTTCAGTGGTTTACCAAAAGTAATAGTTACCATCTCTTAAAGTAATGACTGTATACATATAAAGTAACATTGTTCATAAGTAAACGTAATACCTGTTTTAAAAAAACATAAGCTCGTTTTTACCCATTTTTTCAAATGTAATACTAACTATAATTACATGTAACCCAAACGATATCTAAATGTAATTATAATTTATACTGAAATATAATAGTGCTTTTGCAAAAATGTAAAATATTGTGTATTTTGATTTTATTTTTTAGGAAAAAGCAACATTTGAAAAATAATAACTTATGTATATGAATGTAATTGTTTATACAAGTAAATGTAACACTTTGATGGATAAAAATTGTAACAGATTTTCTATAGATAATGTAATACATTTACATATATCATGATAAATTGAACCCCATTGTAACTTATGAAAACATATAGATATAATATTACTTTTCTATACATATGTATTACAAATTATGTATAAACACTATTACATATAAGTAACACGTTCGTTACATTTTAGTTGTAAATAAGTATTACTTTTGGCAAACGAAAAAAACATAGAAAAAAACACTGTTACTTTTCTGTATATATGTATTACTTTTCTGTATACAAACTATTACATATAAGTAACACGTTTGTTACTTTTAGTTATAGTAACTATTACTTTTCAAAAACCGAAAAAACCAAAAATTAAAATATAAAAATTAAAAAAAATAAAAATAAAAAAAATCGGGCCTATGAGAGACTGCCACGTGGCAGGGTCGCCCATGGGTCCTGGAGCAGCAGCAGAAAAAAAAAATAAAAAAATATGAAAGGGTGCCACGTGGCGGGTTATGCCCCATGGGCCTTGGAACTTGTTCATGGACCGGGTCATGGGCAAGGATCCGACCCGTCTCACCCATGTGACGGATCCCCTTGTTCTCACATGAGTCTTTGTCTTCAAGAAATCTTTGTCCCAAAATGAGTGTCTTTTTTTTAACATAACTTAGTCCTTAAATGTTTTTTTTTCACCAGTTTCTTTATACGTCCAAGACTAAATGTTTGGAAATGAGATTACAAGATTATATGTGAATCTTTGCTAGCAAATTGTACATAAAGTTGAGATTTTCAGTGTCCCTTAAAATAAAATTTGGACACTCATTTGGGGACAGAGGTAGTAATTTTTATAAATAAACCTTTTACAATTTTCGAATTTACTATCTTAACCCCCCTGAAAAGAAAAATTCAGGGAGGCCTAGATCCGCGACTATGCAAAAATATGTTATCTTGCAAACTTTTCTTCATAGACATGATTTTTTTTTAACCATATGGTGAAAACTTCTCTATAAACCTTCTATCAATAGAGACTCATATATTTTGGACATGAGTGAGTACAATGTTCAATATGGAACCCAAAACTCCTAATCTCCTGTAGAGTTAGGTTAGCACTTGTTAGTATGCAAGTGTAGGAGTTTGTAGTAATAGACATGTTAAATAAATTAATGAAAATGTTGATGTTAGAGGCCTAGTTGGCATTGTAATATGCATGGTTACATTTTTACTTAAGGTAACGTTATGTTTTTAACATTTTCGTTAAATTTCTAACGTCTTTGTTAAAGTTTTGCTGGAAGAGTTAGTTTTCTCCTCTAGTTATGTGTTACCTAGTGTATGTCATTGTCTTTGAATCACATGCATGTCGTTTGGGAAAGAAGCATATGATTCTTCTTTATGATTGTGGAGGCTGATTTAACAAAAATGATTGGCTCCCTCTATTTCTCAAATGCCCCTCCCTATATCTCGAAAGGGAATCCATGGATGTCGACTGATGTATGTAAACTGGCTTTCTTCAAAGATAGCCGCCCCGCCCAAGCCGTGGCATTGCCTATTCAATTTCCATGTAATAGAGTGTGCTACCGCTACCATCATCTAGTCAAATCTAACTGAACTTAATCGGTTCTCACCACGTGGAAGACTGTGTTCGTTCGCCATTTGATTTCAAAAAAAAAAAAAAAAAACCTGAAATTACCAAGTGGCCCACACCTCTAAAACCGTTGGATTGCTACTCAAGCCTGCCTGGATTTTATCCAAAAATGGCGATCTGGTCCTGATCCTGCCCATTTTATATCTCTTGGGCTTAGCTCAGTCCAACCGGTTGCGTTTTGAACTTTGACTACCGCCGTTGGATCAAAACAGGTCTAACCCCGGTTTTCTTATTTTTTGGGGAAATAATAATGAAAATGCCCCTACCCGTGCTGTCACAACTTCGTCCAAGGGCATTTTTGTCATTTTACTAAGAAATCTTTAAAGACAGAAGAAAAAGGAATTTGGGCTGAGCTGCCATGCCAGCCCGAGCAACCGAGAGGTTCGTGGGCTCACGGGTCGCACCACAACCCAAGAGAAATATGAGGCAGGCTAGGGCCTGTTTGGATATCTCCACTCAAACCCAAGCAACATGTCCATCTTCAGATCATAAACAGAACAAGTGAAATGCAGTCAATATAACAAAACCAAATGCAAGAAAATCACATAACAATAGTTTTTTGAATCTGCATTTGTGTTCGAGTATATCACAATGGAAACTGGAAAACAACAAGTCTGCCGCAGCGCAAACCATCAGAAAACAGAGATACAAAGGAAAGAATTCTTCACTACTTACAGTATTTTCAAACACAACCCAGCCACCCACCTTCATCAGTCAAATCAATCAGTCAGAGAGTTTAAAAGTAACTCGCACATTTCACCTCCACGCCTCAACCCGCTCAGTCTGTGAATTTATCCTGCTTAAATTGCTCATCCCCTTGCTCTTATCCATCCCCTGAACTTGAACTAACACTTGCTGAGGCCCGTTTATCTTTCCAAGATTCGTAATTAAACTCACTTCCGTCCCGTTTCTGACAGAACGGGTTTGAGTAGGTGTTTCACCAGAACCACCATCAGAATCCTCAGCAGCTGATGAATAACTCACATAATCTTCATCAGTTATATCACCACCTGCTTGATTACAGTCGGAATCGCTATATACAGGAGGATCTTCAACAGTGAAGGTTTGTTGTTCTTGTTCTCTCTCCTCGGTTTCTTCAGCAGCAGAATCTTTCAGAGATGTGTGTGACGGACCTTGGTGTCCGTTCCCATCGGAAGGTTCTAGATGGGACCCGGAAGATGGTTCTACCACAGAATCTTCTCTTTCTCGTAGCGTCTTTGTAATAAGGGTCTTGAGAAAATTCATTACTTGTACGGCATACATCAATGCAGTCAGAGGATCAGCCATCTGCAAGCATGTGAATAACCAATAAATAAATTCCCCCATTTCAAGAAGATGAAAGCATAAACTCCATCCGTCTCAAAAAAAGATTGTCCCACTTTCCTTTTTGGTTTGTCCTAAAAAAAAGATAGTCCCATTTAAAAAAAGTTTATGATTATAGTGCAAGTACAAGAAAGTACAAGCAAGTAAAGCATTATATATAAAAAGTTAAGACTTGTCAAAGGGGACGGAGCGAATAGTTTGTTTGCACTCACCTGTGTCATGTTGGGGGCAAAAACCATAGCAATGTTGTGAGCATTCATCTTGTTGACATGTTCCTGTTGGACAACATCAACCATTAGATTGATGGCCCAATCCAGTAGAGCGGTCTCTGTCGGGGCAAAAGCCTCACGAGGGAAGAGCAATCATCCTCCGACTGACACTGCATCACCGCCTCTGGTGAAAGTGGATCTAACACACCACTCGGCAGTTCTCTGAACCAAGCCTACAAGCAAAAAATAATAATAATAAGAATAATAATAATAGGAAAAAAATCAATGTTATCTAAATCATAACAACTATCGAAAACAAGTCCATACTTATATATAGACACATAGTTTTTTACTTTTTACCAGAAAAATGGAATAAAAAGAAAACTATGTGTGCACCTACACACAGGGGCGGACCCACCTTGGTACGAGTGGGTGCGACGGCACCCACTCAACTTTAAAAATAATTTTTGATATTTTTTTTATATTTTTTACTTCTATATTTTGGATATATAGACACATAGTTTTTTACTTTTTACCAGAAAAATGGAATAAAAAGAAAACTATGTGCGCTTCTTTGTGATGAAGCAGCAGTCAGTCCATGCAATTTTCGACGCAATTTTCATCATGAATCATCTGGAAACAGCCTCTCTGTGCTTTAATACAGGGGCAAGGCTGCGTACATCCGACCCCCCCTTACCCCACCATAGGTGGGAGCCTTTGCGGCACTGGGGTAATGTTGTTGTTGTTATTGCATTGTGCGTAGAGCAGACTAAAGTTAGAGCATGCTCAGTTGGGAAGGAGATTAGTCAGTTTTCTGGTGGCCAGGGTTCAAACCCCACACTATCCACCACCGTGTTCAATTGATTTTTAGCCTTATTATTTGTCAATGAGCTCTTTTTCCCCCCTCTATCAATCAATGAACTCTTTTTAAAAAATAAAAATCCAAATCCTACTAGCTACGAAACAATATTATGTTGTTCAAATTACTTTTAGCCTTGTCAAAATCTTATTTGAATTTTTTTATCAACACTTTAATTATAACAAATATTTTTTATTTATTCAAAAAATAATTCATCTACTATGATAAATTGTTTTTTTAAAGAATTTATTTATACTTGAGTTCTTTTAACCATTATTGTAGCTGTCATAAATGATTTCTCTTTCTTATTCATTGTTTTATCTTTTTTTGTTTGTGATAAAAATAAAAAAGTTCGGCTCATATGCGAAATAAATTACTCTTTTGAATGCTTCCTAACATAATGTCATTATTAATACATCAATAATGTAAAGACATAAATTTGTGTGAGACGGTCTCACGTATGAGACGAGTTTTGTTGAGAGAATAAATGGTTTGCCCTTGTAAACGGGGCGAGGCAAGCCCATTTCCACTCTTATTGAGGCCCGTCTCACACATGAAACGGTCTCACAAGAGACCAACTCTAATGTAAAAAATATTGTTTTTATTTCTTCGTGACATAAGCTTAAGTAAAATTTGTGACTAAGCAAAGTAATTTTTTTGGCACCCACTAAACGTGATTCCTGGGTCCGCCACTGCCTACACACATGCACAGTTTCTATGGAATGGGGAAATGAAAAAGGTTCCCTGACATCAATTATATTTCTTACCAAGGCACGGTTTCCTAATATAAAAGCACTTTGGTGGAACCACATTAATAAGGAAAAAGTAGACCTCCAGCTCAAAATTCCTCAAAAAGCAGAAAATTCAGATAGGAAAATCATTTAACAATTCGTAAATTTGACTTGTGTGCCAGGAGCACATAGTAACTTCTGTACAACTTCCAATCAATCTTCTTAGTGCACACTAAATCTTTAATCGATCCTCTAAACACATTAATCTTAGGAGAAAATGATTGTGGTCGCCCGGTATCATAGACCTAATTGTTTGGGTGAATGTTGAGGTGAGTAGAATATTATTAAATCATGTCTCAATTTAAATGCATGGATAACTTCCTTAAACAAGCTCTTCATAAAGCACGAGTGCAATAGTGACATAACGTTATACCTTAATAAGACCAGCCAAACAGTGCACATCAATATCGTCAGGCACCACTCCCCTGTTTAACTGATTCCTTACATGCTCCTCCTGACTGTTCTCTGCATTGATTCTGAAAATTCCCTCTGCCTGCAAAATAAAATAATAATAGAAAATTATCAATATAAGACTCTGGACTCAATTTATTATTTGCTGTTTTGTGTATAAAAAAAACAGAGAGAGAGAAGAGGATAGTAAACAGTAACATACCTGCAAACCCCCTTGGGAATAGAGACGTCGTTGCATAAGCAGGAGAATTGTGGGAATACTGTTGCCTCTTATGTCATATGACAACTGCATGGATTCAGTTGATACTCCAAAAACAGTAGCACTACACAATGTTCAAAAAACCCCAAGTCAAAACAGCATAGAAGGTGCACACTGCCAATTAACATAACTCCAGGATACAACAACCAGATTTTTTTTTACAACCTCCGTCCCAAAATGAATGCCCAAAAAAATTCAAATAGGGAGTACTTCAAATCAAGTCATTTTTAGAAACAGCAAAATAATCAGCACACATGGCAGGTAAAAGGACATACCAAGGAGACAGGAGCAAAGCCAACAGGATAAATAGACATAATCTTGTGTGGGTGCACACTTGGGGAGAGAGAGAAGGGGGATGAAGAAGAATCAGAGATGGGAAAAAATAACTAAGAGCGACATGAAGCTCTACATGATGGTTTTATCACTCACAAACACGAAAATGCTTTAAAAAGAAAGAGCAGCACCAGAATTTGAGACTACTCCTGAAGCTAAATGGACAATCACACACATAATATACGAGGATCCCAATGTCGTAGAAAAATTTACAAGGTCGCTTAAACAATATGGACAAGCTTAGGACCTATATTACCTGGAGTTGGCAAAAAGGATCAGGAGTGGGCACGGATATCACGATTGGGTTCGGCATTTTTCAAATTCTAGGACACGTGGATATGGCTAAATAGGATCCAAAATTCTGGAAATAGGTACGGGGATTCTTCACTAGAAGTTTATGAATAAAATTATGTAATTCAAGCTATAAACATTATAAAAGTAAAAGAGATTCTTTAAACAGAAATAACGAAAAAAAACATTGAAGAATACTTTGAAATTAAAAGAAGCAGACAACTGCGAAACATAGTAAACAAGAAACTGAAAATAGAAGCGGAAGGAAAAAAGAGAATAGGGAAAGAAGGGAAGGTAGATGGACAAGAAGGGAAAGGAAGGTAAAAAGAAAAGGAAAGCAAGGCAAAGCAAAGCAAAGCAAAGCAAGGGAAAATAAGGAATGTATATTAAAAATATGCTTGTAAGGGTTAGACTATTCTAGGGTTTTGCTTTTTTTTTTTTTTTTTCTTTCTCCCTCTCGCATTTGGCCGCTCGTTCAATTCTTCCCTG
The DNA here is from genome assembly GCA_026119855.1 of Campanula takesimana. Taxonomy (NCBI): domain Eukaryota; kingdom Viridiplantae; phylum Streptophyta; class Magnoliopsida; order Asterales; family Campanulaceae; genus Campanula; species Campanula takesimana. The sequence continues at coordinate 1,660,520 of JAOWBW010000154.1, read as the reverse complement.
CTTGACCTCCGTCGTTTTGCTAAATCCACCCACCAACTGCTGGATCGAACTTGTGTTTCGTGTCAGCACCTGGGCCGGGTTATGTCAACCAGGGTATTTGCCCTATTTCATAGGGCTGAGGTAACATAGACTAGCTAGCGGTGAACTCACGCTCAGGCGTGCTCACAAATATTTTTGGGTATTATCTATGGGAAAAGGTTGGAAGAGAAGACAGTAAAGTTTGTTTAAAAACGTAGTTATGGCAGGTTACTGGTTACAGTGCAAAATTGAGACTCATGGGGAGGATGCTAATTGACTTTCCTCCTTCCCTGGCTTTTCTAACTGCCTCCAGAAAGCGTATTTCCTTACTAAAAGCCATAATAATAATTTTTTATTAAAAAAACGTTCTTCAGATTACATGTTTACAGATGAGGTTTTGGTGTAGATAAAAATACGCAAGTAACTGTAGAATTAACATGTTTCTACACAGCTTCTTTTACATGCTCCTTTCAGCATATTTCGCAAATATTTTTTTCTAAAAATGAAAATACAATAAGTGAGAAAACAAAATTTTAATTAAAATGCCATTATATCAAAAAATTACAGTGATATGAGCTGGTAAGAAAAGTAACACTATGCATTAACAAATGAAAAATCACTCCAAACAGAAGCTTTGAAGCTGCCACACAAGAAATTAAAAAATGTGTATAGATAGATGGAGATGGAAGCCTTCATAGAGTGCAAGAGGTAGAAAGTGATGGTGGTAATTGGAGAAGAAAGGAGAGAAAAAGTGAAATGTACAACATGTAACTAAAGATAAAGTGGATAGTAACTCAAAATAGAAAATATAAAGTGGATATTAACTTGAAACTAGGGGTGGCAAAATGGGTGTTTTGGTTTTACCCATTAAAGTTAAAAATCCATTGGATATCCGGATATTTTAACTTTAATGGATACACCCAAAACACCCATTTTGCCACCCCTACTTGAAACGGAAGAAGATGAATATAAGGGAGTGTAGTTGTCTTTATATTTTGTACTATATCCGAATGCCATGTGTACCAATACAGGCATCTTAATAATACATAAAAACCGGAAACTAGGATTCAGATTCAGAACTTGAAGGATTGGGAGTCTCTGAACAATATTTTCTTCTATATGTGATAAGACTCATCCTGTGTAGTGAGTCTCTCTCTACCTACCGCTGTATCAGCAATTGATGCAATATAACACTCCTCATTAATACCAATATATATCTACACACACACACATATATATGAGTGTGCATACACACACACATGTGTGTGTGCACTCCACGTTGTGCTTTCCAACAACCTTGACATGTGGATCATCGATAGAAATGACATTCATTTTGGGATTGATGTAGATTTTGGGACGGATGTAGTACTTCTTTTCTATTCAATAAAGAATAAATAATAAAATTTAGATAAAATATGAAACATACTCCTTATGCCAAAATGGGCTCACCTTTTCATTTTACACATGCTAAGAGAAGACATTTGACTTCGAAATTCAAATGTGTTTCCTTTTACACCATCTCAAAACAAGGGGACTATAATTTTCACTCTGATAAACAGAAGGCATTTTGGACAATTGAAGTAAGTTCGCTCTCAAGGAAGGGAAATGTAAAGCTTATTTAGGGGTGTACCAAGGTGGATTACAGGAGTTGGGACACTTAATTTTGGAATCGAGGGAACAAATTCTAAGGAAGTCATTCCTGATGTCACGGGCACAATAAGAAACTGAACAAGGGCAAGGCGTACAAATCTCATATAAGCTTATTTGATGTATAGCCTAATCTATTCCTCAACTAAATCAATTTGCGATAGCACAAACGGTTAATCCTGAACAATAAGAAAACATAGAATAACTAGCACGTGATATATAATATTTTAACTTACCGAACTAGAATGAAGCAAATAACTCAAAAACAGCAAATAAATCATAGTGATTAGATGAGACATATTTTAGTAAAGAGCAGTATTGGTAAATATGGAGTTCAATAACAAACACAATATGACAATTAAGAATGTCCACATATTGATGCAAAAGGCAACATACTACAACAGATCTCTGATGCACGTAATTGATTTCAGAAAAAGAAGAACAACTTATACAATGTGCTACTCTAAGTGTGGAAGAGAGATGAGGGATTAACGACTTGAGCTTATTTACCGACACGTGCACTATTTTAATTTAAGTTTATCCTTGCCTTAATATAACTATGCCAACATTATAAGATCTCAATATACTCATAGACTGTCAAGCAGCCTAGCTGTAAATGTCATGACCATTCCTAAGATAACATTCATACAATCGGGAAATAAATCACATGCCATTAGCATTGGGCTAGATCATGAAAATCTGACAAGGTTAACGACTATTATGCAGATCAAAACCCCTACGGAGGACAAAACTAATTACAATGCTTCACACACCACCTGACATACATATATGTTGGCTTTGGAAATCTGCTTCAGCTTAAACTAGATCAATCATGTCATTTATTGATTGTTTGATCATCGAAATTTCATATCATAAGGATACCAAATGAGAATGACATTCACTATAAGATTGACGAAATAAATTTTATAGTACAATGGTATCAAAAAATGAAAGAAGATCAACACGAATGCCATTCACTATAAGATTGCTTAGATGCTTTTTTTTTTAAAGGCAAATACCCCAAATGGGAAATCAACACATTCATAATAACAATCACCCTCTTCAGAATTCCCACTAAAACAAACTACATTGATCAACACCACCAATAATTCCAAGACAAAATCAACTAAAATGCAAGAAATTCAAGAACTAGTTCCCAAATATGAAAATCAAAGCCCATATTCATAATTCTTGCTTCAATAATATTCAAAACTAAAAAGAACTAAAAATGCAACCCAAGAACTAAGATTATACCTGGCGCTAGGAGCTCTAGTGGGGACTTCAGGTTCAAACTCAACAGGCAAACCCAAGAACCCATTAAACCTATCGAACGTAACATGCGCAACATGGCGCACATTAGTGGGCCAACCGATCTCCATCCCAGAAAGCTCCTGTCTAGTACTATTACCTCCTTCTTCTGCTTTACAAGCAACCCAGAAAGATTTCCTGAAAAGGGTTAACAAAATCGCCAACAATGACAACTGGTCTCTATCCCCCTTATCTCTATCTTTCACTTCACCATCAGAAATCCCATCTTCTTGTTCTTCGTTTACAAATTGGAGAAGTGGGTCATTGGGGTTGTGGGTTGGTGTGGGCAATGAAGAAGAGGATGAAGAAGAGGGTGAGCGGAGGACTTCAGTCATGGCTATAAAATTGAGTAAAGAATTGGAATAAAGAATGAATTGTTTGAGATTTGGGGGGAATTTTTTGTGTGTTTAGGGAAACTGAGAGAGGAATTGAATTGGGGAAGCAAGAACGTGAGGAACATAAAGTGATTTGATTATTAGAAAAATAGGGTGTGTGCAAACTGGCGCTTACTGGTTGAAGACGAAGGCGTTGAAGAACTAAAATGAAGGAGAAGAGCTAGAAAGGGAAAAGGTCGCCTTCCACCTTTTCTCTAGAGAGAGAGAGAGAGAGAGAGAGATAGGGAGAGGGGGTGACGTCAAATGTAATCTGGACTAGAAATTCTTTGGTTTTTTATTTTGTAAGGCGAATAATAATGTACTGTAGAGTCTAAAATACTGTTATTTTGATACAATTTTTTTTTTAATTTAGTAAGGCGAATAATAATGTACTGTAGAGTCTAAAATACTGTTATTTTGATACAAAAATTGGTGGTCTATTGTGAGAACACCTAGATCCGTCTCATAGAATTCTCCGCGAAGTGTAGGATTCCAACCCATGCTTCACTCAAAATATGCCACGTGGCAGCGACCCATTGCCCCCCCCCCCAAAAAAAAACAGAAAAACATAAAAAATTTCCGCTTTTTTTTTTGTTTTGTTTTTTAGTGTTTTTTTTCGTTTGCCAAAAGTAATACTTAGTATAACTAAATGTAACAACTGTGTTACTTATAAAGTAACATTGTTTATAAGTAAACGTAACACCAGTTTTACAAAAAAAATAGCTCATTTTACTCATCTTTCAACTGTAATTCTAACTATAAATACGTGTAACACTAACAATAACTAAATGTAATTATCGTTATACTGAAATGTAATAGTGTTTTTCCAGAATATTTTATTTTTTTTAGTATTTTGATTTTATTTTTTAAAAGAAAGTAATATTTAAAAATAACAACTTATATACATGAATGTAATTATTTGTACAAGTAAAAGTAATTCTTTAGTAGATGAAATTGTAACAAATTTCTATAGATAATGTAATACTTTTACATGTATCATGATAAATTGAACCCATTGTAACTTATTATTTGAAAACATATAGATATACTGTTATACAAGTAAACATAACTGTTTTACAAAGTTATTATACAAGTAAAATGTAACATTCGTTTATAAAAATTGTTACTTTCTTATTTTTACAATGTTACTAACACAAGTGTTTTTAGTTCTAAAGTATAAATAGTTGAATTATTATTTTTCTATACATATGTGTTACAATTATGTATAAACACTGTTACATATAAGTAACACGTTCGTTACATTTTAGTTATAATAAGTATTACTTTTGACAAACGAAAAAAACATAAAAAAAACATTGTTACTTTTCTGTATATATGTATTACTTTTATGTATACAAACTGTTATATATAAGTAACATGTTTGTTACATTTAGTTATAATAACTATTACTGTTGGCAAACCGGAAAAAAAAAATGACTGTGGGTCATGGATCCAGGTCATGGGTCAAAAATGACCCGTCTCTACTATGAGACAGGTCATGGTGTTCTCATACAAGTTTTTGTCAAAATTGATTTATTATCATTTTTTGAAGAAAAAATGTATTACTATTTGAGAAATTTGAAAATTTTAATTGATATGACGGAAATTTCATACTCCCTCCGTCCCAGAGTAAGAGTCCTACCCCTCATTTGCACGCTTATTAATAAGTATTGGAAGTGATGTAAATGTTGTGAGTGTAAAAGTAAAGTAGAAGAGAGAATGAGTGGAAGGGAATAGTGAATTGATTGGTGTTATGAGTATAAAAGTAAAATAGGAGAGAGAATGAGTGGGGTGAATAGTAAAAATTCTTTGTCATTTTAGGAATAAGACTCTTACTCTGAGACATACCAAAATTGAAAGTAGGACTCCTACTCTGGGACGGAGGGAGTAGTTTTTAACATACATTTTCCCTTTGTAGACCCATTAAACTATCAAACTGTCACTAAAAGACATTTATTCTAGCAGTAGTTATTTAGTTTGTAAGTTTTTTTATTGATTAATAAAAAAGCCACGACACTGCAACACCAACGTCTGATAGTCATGTTGAAGTTGAAATTGTAGCAGCTGATTATTAAGTTTTAAATCAAATAGACGATTAGAATTGGGTTTTAAGATCACTATTTGAAGAGTGGGAAAAAGGGGTTATGACTTGTGTTGGTGACTCCAAATAATTGGATGCTACTTTAAATATGCATCTGTACCGCTAGTGTTCATAGAAAATCACACGAAGGCTCCGTTTGTTTGGAGGAAAATATTTTTTGGAAAACATTTTCCTCATTTTTTGGTGTTTGTTAAACACCGGAAAATGGGGAAAATGTTTTCCAAGGAAATAGTTTTCCTCTATTCCTAAGGAAAACGTTTTCCTTACCTCCACCTAAGGAAAACGTTTTTCGGAAAATGCTAACACTTCAATTGTTGTTTTAACTCCAATTTTTGTTTTACGAAAATTATTTTTTAAATATACTCAGTTAATTAAAAAATTTCTAAAATATTTTATTTTTATGAATATTTTGCAATATGTTAAATTATTAACTTTAGTCCATTATAATTATAAAACTACATTTCCATTACTTTATAATTGAAATTGGAGATAATGACTAATTTATTGATTATTTCTTTTTAATATATACTCTAAGTGATCAAAATTAAAAATTAATGTATCTAAAAAAGTTTTTCGGAAAGCATTTTCTTAAAATTAACCAAACGGTGAAAATTACATTTTCCGAAAAACATTTTCCAAGAAATCGTTTTCCGAAAGTTATTTTCCGCGAAACAAACGGAGCCTAAAATTCCTCATTGTCGCAACAGTAGACATACCACCCTCAAAAGTTTTACAATCCCCATGTCTTCGATATTTTGACGATGAGTACAATCACTTTAATTCTGATTTTGTTACCTCCAGCATGCATAAATAAGAAGAAATCTATATATATATATATATATATATATATATATATATATTAAAGTTGGTGAAGAGAGATGTGGTGATGCCACGTGGAAAAATCATGGAAGAATCTTGCATTTCGTGATGCCACATCATCACTATCCTAAAAGTGTGTGACTTTTGATATTCTCATTATTAGCTAATACTATTAGCTCATAATAATAGTTACTATACAAGTTAACTATTACTATTAATAGTATCACTTAACTATAATAGTTAATATACAAGTTAACTATTACTATTAATAGTATTACTTAACTATAATAGTTAATATACAAGTTAACTATTACTATTAATAGTAAGTTAACTATTATAGTTAAATACAATAGTTAACTAATACTTATAATAGTAATAGTTACTATAATAGGTAACTAATATAGTTAACTACTATAGTAACTAATACTTATAATAGTAATAGTTACTATAATAAGTAACTATTATAGTTAACTATTATAGTAACTAATATTTATAATAGTAATAGTTACTATAATAGGTAAATAATATAGTTAACTACTATAGTAACTAATACTTATAATAGTAATAGTTACTATAATAAGTAACTATAATAATAGTTAATTATATACTTATAATAGTAATAGTTACTATAATAAGTAACTATTATAGTTAACTACTATAATAACTAATACTTATAATAGTAATATGTACTATAATAAGTAACTAATATAGTTAACTACTATAGTAACTAATACTTATAATAGTAATAGTTAACTATTATAGTTAACTATTACTACCTACATCTCAGAGTAAGAGTCATACTTTCTATTTTGATACGTCACAGAGTAAAAGTCTTTTTCCTAAAATGACAAAGAATCTTTACAATTCATCTCAATCATTCTCTCTCCTACTTTAATTTTATACTCACAAAATCAATCAACTTATTATTCACTCCCACTTATTCTCTCTCTTAATTTACTTTTACACTCACAACATTTACTTTACTTCTATCATTTCTAAATTTCCGTGCAAATGAGAGATTGGACTCTTACTCGGAGACGGAGGGAGTAATATTTAACTATTATAACTAACTAATACTATTAATAGTATTAGTTAATTATAATAGTTAAATATAATTGTTAACTATAATAGTTATTATATAAGTTAATTATTATTAATAATAGTATTAGTTAATCATAATTGTTACAATATATATTAACTATTACTATTAATTATATTATTTAATCATAATAGTTACTATATATGTTAACTATTACTATTATAAGTATATAATTAACTATTATTATAGTTACTTATTATAGTAACTATTACTATTATAAGTATTAGTTACTATAGTAGTTAACTATTTATTTAATAATTATATTTAACTATCAATAGTTAATTATTATAGTTAAAAATTATACAATTATTATGATTAATGATTAACTAATATTATTAAATAAAAATATAAACAAATAAAATATAATAAAATTAGTAATTAGTTACCCGTGCAGAGCACGGGTTACCCACTAGTACTTGAAGAATCAACACGAAATGACTACCTCATGAGCTGAGATCGTGTTGTTAAACAACAAAAGCTTTTCCATGCCTTCGCAAAATGACTTGTTTGCTCCTTAGAGTGTCATACTACGGTCTAACCGTTAATTATATCGGGACCTAACCAAATCAAGTTTTATAATCTAAACTATATTTTTAAACTGCTAGGAACTATTAAATTATCTTACTCACTTGCTTTATTAATAGCGATTTAAATAATTATATTTTCAATCTTTTTACAATTTTTATGCTCTAATTTTTTATATACTCCCTTTGTCTCGAAAAGATAGTCTCATCTTGACTTTTTTATGGTCAATAAAAATGAACTTTGACTAAGCATTGATGAAGATCTAATCATTCTAGTGAAATTCTAAAAATTGTTATTGATAAATCACTAAGTGATTTATGAATTACAAATTTTAGAATTTCATTGTGATCATTAAATTGACACCAATGTTTGGTCAAAGTTTATTTTTGTTGACCATAAAAAGTCAAAATGAGACTATATTTTCGGGACAGAGGGATTATATGATAAACGTGTAAAATTAATGTAAGACTCGTATTTACTACTCCTTCCGTTTCATGTCACTTGAGAACAAAATTTTTGACACACAAATTAAGGAAAAGTAAGAGAGCGAAATAGTGGGAGGAGATGTTTGTGAATATGAAAAATTAAATATGAGAGATAATGAGTGAGAGGAATAGTAAGTTGATTGGTGTTGTGAGTGTAAAAATAAGAGAGAAAATGAGTGTAAGAAATAGTAAACATTTTTTTACCATTTTAGGTTGTCTCAATTCACATGGTACGGACGAAAAAAGAAATACTCCCTCCCACTTTCTCTCTCCTACCTAATCATCAACACTTACAACACATCACATTTTCCTTAATTCTTGAACTCACTCATTTTTTGACTCTTAAAATGAAACGGAAAAAGTAAGTTTCAAGTGACGTGAAACGGAAGGATTTGGAATATATTCCCTCCGTCCCATTTCAAATTGCAAAAGTTACCAAAAAGGGTGTCCCAACTAAAATTGCAAAATCCAAAAAATGGCAACTTTTAACCCACTTGCACACTCACGTCCACTAACCCACTAACTATTCTCTACCCCACTTTATCTCTCCCACTCAACTATCAACACTCACAACACATCACCTTTTTCACTTTTTCCCTTAATCCCCGTGCCAACTTAGTATTTGCAATTTGAAATAGGACGGAGGGAGTATTAGACCGAGATTGTTATACGATACAGCTGTCAAATCTCAAATTTAAGTGTAACATCTTCACCAACCAATTACTCACTCAAATAAGCATGTGGCAGCAATCTAGCACATCTTTTGGCCGACCTTATCTGTCCTCTCAAGCATAATTCCTTGTCTGAAAACCCATGGATAACTGGAGCTGGAGCTCCGCCCTAATCGGCGCAACAACGGCGGCAGCAACGGCGGCGCTACTCTCCTCAAAGCCAAAAGACCCAACTTTCCACCTAATCTCAATCAATCTCACATCCTTCAAACTCAACTTCCCTTCAATCGACACCGAAGCCATCCTCACCATCCACGTCACCAACCCCAACGCCGTCCCCATCCACTACTCCTCCACCGAGATGTCAATCTACTACGCCGGCTCTTTCCTCGGCTCCGCCACCGTCGAAGCCGGCTCGCAGGCCCCTCGTTCGTGTCAGCTGCTTCATCTGACGAGTCGGCTTAGTGGGCTGGAGCTGGCTCACCATGCCGGAAAGTTCCTGGCGGATGTGAGCCGGCGGGAGATGGTGCTGGATGCGACGGTGGATATTGAAGGTGTGGCGAAAGTGTTGTGGTGGGAACATAAGTTTAAGGTGCACGTGAAGAGTCACATAACTGTTGATCCATTGTTTCTGGATATCATTGATCAGGAAAATATGTCGGAAATGGATATCTTCGTTACATAGATAGAGATAGAGATAGAAAGGGTCATTTGCAATTTCATCATCCCACTTTTTTTGTAAACTTTTGGTAATTTGATTCCTCTTAATTGTTGTAATTTGATTTTCATTATCCTCATCCTTTGCATTCCCATGTTTTCCATTGTCATTTTCACTCACCCTTTGAGTTCTCCACATAAAATCTCAATTAAACATACTCCAAGAGATATCTCTGTCCTGCTCTTGATCGCCATTTGAAACGAGATATCAAAGTATGAACTCCATCTCTCTCGGGTCTTCTTATCCCTCATACGAGCAAGTCTATAGATGTCATTTTCCCTTTCTTTTATATCAAATCCATCATAAAAATTCACCTTTTCTCGTATTACCGCTTTCTTTGCTTCTTTTCTAATCTCTTTATACATCTCATAGTAAAAACAAATTTAATTATGTTAATAATAGAAGTAGTAGTAGTAGTAATAATAATAATAATAATAATAATAACAATAACAATAATAATAATAATAATAATAATAATAATAATAATAATAATAATTATTATTATTATTATTATAAGAAGACCTACTCTTCTAGTCTCCAATCCAATCTATCTTTTATCTCCTTATCCCCAACTGTTAATGTTTTAAAACACATTCTTTTTTATAATAACTAAGAAAAACACGTTTTTCATAAAACTTAATTTTCGAAAGGAATAGTAACGTTATTATTAATAATAATAATAAAATTATTATTATTATTAATTTGTTACCTTCAAAAAACAAATTATAATTAATTTGTTGTCCAAGCCCCTCAGTGATATACTCCATCCGTCCCATTTTAAGAGTCAAATTTTTTTAAAAGGGCGTCCCATTTTAAGAGTCAAATTCCTAAAATGAAAAGTGAGTCCCACATGTCATACTCACAACAATTATCCACTAACTCTTCTCTACCACATTTTTTCTCTGCTACCCACTATAAACACTCAGAACACACCACTTTTTTCACATCAATTTTTCCTTAATTCTTGAACTCACCCATTTTTTATTTTATTGTAAGGACGGAGGGGTACTAGAAAATAAATGGGGAAATGACAATTTAGGGTCCAAAGTTTAGGGGGTGTGCCAATAGGGGTCTGGTGTATCAATTTTATCAATTTAGGGTCCAAAGTTGCAAGAGTTGTGCAGGTTAGGGTTTTTTAACGATTCTGTTAACAGAATCCAGTTAAGTCAAATGTGTTTTGCACTTGAACTTAACTGGAGTTTGTTTTGAATATTTGGATGGTAATATCGTCATTTCAGACAAAGAAAATTAATATTTTTTTTTGAAATATTAAATTTTATTTTCTTATATTAAATTAACTAATAGTTAAAACGTTATTAAAATACTCTTTCAATAAAAAAATATATTCATTTAGAATCACTATAAAATAAAATGTATAATTTTTAAAAAGAAAAAAGTGTAAAAAAATTATATTAAAAAAACACTTAGTTTTTTTAAAAAAAGAAGAAAGTAGGGATCAGACTTTTTTTTTTTGGTGGTGGTGGTTAGTATTGTTCATTATTAATATTAGCATTCTAATTATTTCAGTTTTTCATAAAATTATTTTTAAATTTATTAATAATTTTCCTTGTTTATAACTTCATTTTTTGTGTTTAAAAAAAAAAACCACTTTAATTTTTATTTGCTTTTTTTGATTTATTAGTATTTTGAAAATTAATTAAAATTATTCAAAAAAATAATAATAAGAGTAAATGACAATTTAGGTTCTACTGTATAAGGGATGTGTGAAATGACACAAAGCCTAGACGAACATCTAAAACTAACTTCAGTTAAGTGCTTCTGTTACTTAACTGGATTTTCTTTACAATTTAGTCCAAAAACCTTTAATTGACTAACGTTGTCAACTTGAACCCTAAATTAACAAAATTGATACTTCAGACCCCTATTGGCACACACTCCCTAAACTTTGGACCGTAAATTGTCATTACCCAAAAATAAATAGAAGTACATCCCATTACTATTGTACTTCACTGTCTTCACACCATCTGAGAATCTGGCAGATCGATAAACCGGAAAAGTCAGACGCGAAAAATGGGAGAAAATGGAGATGCGGCGAGCGGCCCCTTTGAAGAATTGAAGGAATTCTGGAAGGACAAGTTCTCGTTCCTCAACAACTATGCTCGCTTCACCAATGAACGTCTTCCTGCCTGGTCCACCTCCGATGTCGAGGAATTCATTGCTTCTGATCCCGTCCATGGCCCTACGGTATACCCCTACAATTGTTTTTTCTCATGCTTTCGTAATTAGTTTCTATGATGTTGTTTTGATCTTAGTTTAGGGTTTGTCTTACGACTCAATTTCAGCGTTTGGGATTGGATTTGAAAGTTGGAGAGTAATTTGATGTTTACCGAATTCATTTTGTTGGTCCTGTTTCAAATTTTAGGGTTTGGAATTGCAGTTGCCCAACATACCGTTGAATGTGCCTCTTGGTTTAATTTTAGTGATATATTTTTAAAGATTATACCTTTTTTTGAAGAGGTTTACTTTGAATTGTTGTTTGATTTGATCAATTTTGAGATGCTTTTTGTGCTTCATTTGGTTGCAAAGATTAGGGTTCTGTTCAGTGGCGAAGCCAAAATATTTAGGAATGGGGGTTGAAATTGCTTTGAGATGAATATTACAATTAGGGTATCCAAGTTTAGCGTAGAAGGGGGGTCAAAATAATATTTTTAGTGCAAACTTTATCAAAAAATAAGGGGTTCAAAATGTAAACGACCATTAGTTTTAATGGTAAAAAGTCCTTTTCTTAAAATTCTAATGTGGTAAAGTGGATATTCTCCGAAATTGAAGGGGGTCGATTGGACCCCATTCCCTTAACCTGGCTTCGCCGGTGGTTCCGTTGAAGCTTCATTTTATTTGCATTTTCTATTCTACTTATAAACGTTATGGACTGAATGATGTGACTGGATACAGGGCCGAATTACGTTTCAAGGGGTTCAAGATTATTTGAAGTTTGTTAATTTGGCACAAATTGAGATTGAATTTGGGGCATTACTATGTATTGTATATTTTCTTTTAACAAGAATCGTAGCCATTAAAATGTCTGATAGGATTTTTAGTTTTTATTAAAACTTAAAGTTTCATGTCCACCCACACATGTCTGTAATTGAAAGGGGATCCCATTTTGAGTTTCATCTTCTAGGATTATTCACATGCAGTAGCATACTCTCATTGTTAAACTCGCCCTTGAGTTTTAAAATGTCTTAGTATGAGGACCTCAATGTTTCGAGCTAACTTCCTCATCTCCATGTCGTTAGCTTGAACTTGACTTGATCACTTTCCTTTACCCAGATGCGCTGGGCAGAGTTACCTCAAAATTGATATACTCATCTGTAGCACCACCTTTGCTTTTGCTGGAATTCTGAAAGAGGTTTGATAGGGTAATGGAGCTCCTTAGTAGGTTTGCACATGTTTATGATGTTGGTTCTATTCAAATTTGGGTAGATCGCTGCTGATTTTTTTGGTGCTGTCTTTGGTGTTTCTCATTGCAGAATAATTCTCGTCACTTATATCCGCACTTCTCTCCTTTGAACCAAGCTGTCTTCTCTTTCAATCTTTCAATTTGTCTTGCATTATTCTGATAGTGTTGAAAACTCCAAGAGTAACTGTTGGTTCAACGATGGCCTCCTCTTGTGCTCGTTAAGGTTAATGATTAGTAACCCTGCATCTTCCTCTTTCACTTTACCCCCGTTCTTCTCCAAAAAGCAGTCAGTTTGCTCACACGCTTATTTGACTGTATAGAAGTAGCACAAAATGTACAAAAATGAGGCTGTATTGTAGGATTTTCAGTCTGCCTCAGATTCTGTTTGGATGGAGCTTTAGATGATGGCGCACTCGGCTCCATTCAAAGCAATATGAGCGGCAATTCTTGTTTGATGGTTGCCTGAATTCAGATGTGTCACGTTCTGTAATTGTATATGTTGTCCGAACATTCTGATCTTCACTTTCACTAGTAGCAGCTGCTATGTCATTTGCTTCCGACGTAGGTACCTAGTGGCTTAAAATTTTCTTTTTCTTGTTGATGTTTTACGTTTTGGCTTGTAAATTCTGTATGTGCGAGCTTCCTGATCATGCTCTCTTGAATATGATCTCCAATTGTTTTACAAACTTGTACAATAGTACTATAATTAAACTTTGTATTATAAACCAAGAGACTATAGCATATCGCACGTGAATGGCTTGGAATATGAAGAGCTCTGGATGTTTTCTTTACTATCTCGATAATATTTTCTTAGCATGGGGAACTTCTCAAGGTTTAGTTTGTTCTTGGTCATGTCTGGCATTTGACAGATTTGCTTGAATGCAGTCTGATCCCACATTAGTGCCATGATCTCTATCTCACTTTCTTAATCATGTCAAACTTGTAATCCCATGAAAATTCTCAAGTGAGTCATTCTATAGGTTCTTTAGTGGCTTGAAGGGAGCTTCTTTTTATTTTTATGTTTTACTTTTCATCTTGTAAATTAAATATACACGAGCTTCCCGTTCACACTTTCTCTTCAATATAATCTCTTTTATTATGAAAGAAAGAAAACAAAACAACGTGGAGAGCACTAAAAAGAAGTTAATGTCATCAAATATTGCATGTTTCATGTTTGGGATCTCTAAAGAATGTTTTAACTTGCTATCTAGGTTGTTAAATTTTCAATGAATATCAATTTCCATTTGTTTCCACGTGTCTCTTAATCGACTCAATTTGGGAAAACCATTTTCCTTTTTGTCCCTGTTCTTTTCATTGTATGTATTTCTAATCAATGCTGGACGTTGAGCAGTGTTTAGTTGTTCTTAAATAAATTCCAATTTTAATTGCTTGTTGCATGATCTATCAATTGTCTCTGTTGCAGCTAAAGACCACACGGGATGCTGCCTTCTTTGGCTTAGTTGGGGGTGTAATTGGAGCAGTTTCTACTGCCGCTTTTGCCTGGAAATACTCAAAGAGTCCCCACGGTAATGCTGTTTCTTTGACATCTTGAAATATTCATTATTTTCCTAATATAAGCATTGGAGGACATGGGCACCTCCAATACTCAAATTAGTTGCAGACTTGCAGTTGGGCCACTGTTGTACTGATATTCAAAAATATTTCTCCTACGCACTATATATTGTGTGAGAAGCCCTTTGCCTTTTTGGTCATTAGTAATGAGCATGGGATTTAAGTTAGTAATTATCAGACATTGGAGTTGCTTTATTTACATTTGTACTTTTTAGATATCTCCGTTGGTTCAGCTATCTGTTTTGCATACCCTAATAGCCAATAGGTATTGGTTTTTTGTTGGGTTATCTTAACTCTCTCTGATATTTATTTATTTGAGGCAACTTAGATAAGTAATCAGAGTCCCCACGGTGATGCTGTCGCTGTATATTGTGTTCCTATCAAATAAGTTCAGATATTCCCAAGTTTAACGCACATTTTGTGAGCTTTAACAATGGGTTGCGTTTCAAATGGTTAAAAGTGAACCAATCCTACGAGTTAGGGTACCATGATTAGTATTTTTCATGTTTACCCTCATTTGGATATAGTAATATGTCCTTTTAATTGCAAGGAGTTAAAATATTAAACTAAGTTTGTAAGTTGATACGCATATTATGTATGTACTTTTGTTTATTCAACAGGTGCTGTGCTTGCATTTGGAGCTGGAGCTGTTTTTGGTGGGACGTATGGGCTGGAAGCTGGGAGTCACTGGTATCAAACATACAGATTAGATACCATGACACCTCAGTACAAATTTCTGGAATGGTGGGAGAAGAAAAACGCTCGTTCTTAGATTGCGGTTGCTGAAACGCCAAGTATATTTTCGTCTTTAAATAAAAGTTGAATGGGTGTAATTCTCATTTTATTTGGATCTTTTTTGTTATCTATGTTTATTGTGACAATCTTCCCTTTCACAGAATATTCAGGAATGAATCTAACAATGATATTTCGGTTTTCTACAGATTTCAATCTCTCATCTTTTAATTCAAATCCAAACTTTAAAATATGATCGATCCCAAGCATGAATTTGGTCCGTGACTATAGGGGCTTCAAAGAGTGTACACAAAAACATAGTTATGCTTTAATTTAGTGGTCAACTTGATAGTTTTTGATGAAATGTATAGTAATAAAATTAATATCCTCGTGAAATTTAATACTGTGATTGTTATTTTATGCACCTTTAAGATTATTATTATAAAAAAAAAATCAAAACTTTATTAAGCTGATTAAATTATTATTATATATGTATATATTTATTTATCGATGTTTAATCAAGTTGACCTTTAAGCCTCTTTTGGTATACGGCGGATTTAAGCTCAGGAATTGGTATTTGATTCCTGTATGACACTTGATTTTGTTTGGGGTACACATAATACTGGATAAATAAGGGAATGGACAATAAATTTTATCCAAGTATCAAATACCCACATTATAACGTTATCTGAATTTCATGACAAGGAGTGGGTTTATGATACCCGTTCCTAAGAAATGCGTATTTTACAAGTGAGAATATGTTTGTGTGAGATAGATGTAACTATCTTATCACTACATTGGGAGCCTATCAATCCAATTTGAATCGTGTATGACACCTTGAACGGCAAAGCTTTCCCCACAAAATCCTAACAAAGCTACATTCCCAAGGTAAAAAGTACTACAAACTCATACTCATTAACCAAAAAAAATTATCTTATTCTAACTTTAATACAGGCAAAAATTTAATGCTTCCTATGTCCCAAGATGAACCCAAGCCTTCATTGGCCAAGTGTTATAGGGCTTGAGACTTCCTTCGGGAGGTCTCAGGTTCGATTCCCCTACCCCCTTCCCCAATAACAAGTGGCATCTACTCAGTTGGAGGTCTCAGGTTCGACTCCTTCCGGGGAGATTGTGGAGAACTTGTGTTCCAATAACAAGTGGCCTCCACTCAGTTGAAGGTCCCAGGTTCGACTCCCTCCCGGGAGATTGTGGAGAACTTGTGTTGCTACGTCCCATAGGGAAAAGTTGTGCGGCTGCAAGAGATGACTCAGATGGCGAAGGACGTCTATGGCAAGCGGACTAGCAAATGCAAAAGAAGACGGCGAAGGACGTCTATAGCAAGCGGACTAGCAAATGCAAAAGAAGACGGCGAAGAGCAAATGCGAAAGAAGACTACCGGATGGCGTACTCAGATGGCGAAGGACGTCTATGGCAAGCGGACTAGCAAATGCAAAAGAAGACGGCGAAGGACGTCTATGGCAAGCGGACTAGCAAATGCGAAAGAAGACTACCGGATGGCGTACGACGTCTCTGGCAAGCGGACTAGCAAATGAGCAAGAAGACTACCAGATGGCGCAGAACGTCTATGAACAATCAGCTTGTAGAGCGAAGTATCGTTTCACTGTAATAGGTTCCACAACGGACTAGCAAATACGCAAGAAGACTACCGGATGGCGCCAAGACGTCTACGAGCAATCAACTTGTAGAGCGAAGTATCTTTCACTGTAATAGGTTCCAATAGGGGAAGAGCTTGTAATAGACTAGACTATAGATATGTAATAGACTTCATAGGAGTTTGTAACACAATGGCAATTGCCTTTGAATGAAATGATATGTTAACTTATTAAAAAAAAAAAAAAATGTCCCAAGATAGTTATTTGTTTTTTTTAAGAAAAATAATTCTAAAAGGGTGTCAATTTTTATGAAAGTTACTACAATAAATATTTGCACTGTTATAAGTCTAAAGAGATAACAAAGGCATCTATCTATTTATATTTTCTATTAAAATCTCTTGACAAAAACCAACTTAATGAAAATACTCCTAAATCATTTTGAGACAGAAGACAAAATATAGTATTGACCACAAGGATAGAGAAGCAATTTCAAAATGAAAAGGGCAACCACATTATATTTCAGAAGTTTTTGCCTCACTAAGGACAGTTAAATCTGAAAAACAAAAGTTGGCTGTCAAATAAATGTCACTGTAAAAACTAAACTTAGGATACTGGGAGTCCATACTTTAAAAAGGATAGATCCCCATCCCATTAAACTAATTTTCACTATATCTATCTATTTAAAGAAGGTTATTAAAAAAAAAAAAAAATGTTTTCTCTGTAGTAAAATGCTGTCAATATAAGGGATGATGTTCTTCAATAAACCTTCCCTTCTTCTTCGGTTGCGAAACTATATATGTTACAAGGTCCTTGGCACTGATTTTACACATGCAGGGTTCCTTTTCTGTTGTTTCATATCCCGGGGGAAATTTTGTAAATAATGCATGTCAGGGATTAAATGAATATTGCTACCTTTCAATGCGAAAGATTAAGCTACCGAAATCAAGTGCTCCAACCTCCCTCGATTGTCAGAAATATCATGTCAGACCTCTTCAACTCTTCTATAGAAAAGCACATAAGCAGCCGAAGTTTTGATCTTGTCCTCACTAATTGGAGATACATGACTGTCATCAAAGTCATACCATTGATCTCCGTCGTGCTGCACTCATTGCAAAAAAATAATTAAATTATCTCAGAATGGTGTCGCAGTAAATTTCATGGCACAGCAGTAAAAGGTTTAATTTCATTTTCAACTACTGTACTTCGGACATGAAAAAGCCTATATGCTGAGAAATGTTCCCCCAAGTTCCAATGAGTTAACCCCGTTAGATTATGACGGATAGAAATTGTTTATTATTCACACTTCCCCACCCTAAACTTTCTCATGGAGGGGTGGTAGTGTTGAAAATCAGATTTTTACATCCTTTATGATCTAACGGGGTTAACTTTTGGGGGCTGGGGCGAACATTTCCCAGAATAGTGTTTTTCGTGCAAAATAAAATAAGTACTGTATAATGGATAAAATGGAAGTTGGGTTAAAGTACAATAGTTGAAATGAAGTTAAACCGCTGCAAAAAAGCCAAAATCAAATCGACAATTGAGCACTAGATTTTCCACACAGGGAGACAGAGAGAGAGAGGAAACTTACACGGACAAATGCAGTATAATGACCACCTCCCATGCTTCCATAATGATTACTTATTGCATAAAGCATATATCGGTTACATGATTGTTCACTCTTACAGGCTATGTATGATGACAAATCAAGATCACGGACAGGGAAGTTGACAAATGTTTCCAGTTTGTTCTTCAGATACCTGTTGTATGAGAATCTCTTCAAATGAATGACTAAAATCTCGGGCAGTCTCCAAAGATCTAATTTTTTACTTGCTTGACAATGTTGCTTGCAGCCAGGACAAAACCTAGTATCACATACAAAACAGTAGAGCTTGTTAGGGAAAACCAATGAACTAAGAAAGACAATCTCAAATAAAAATACAAAGTGAGAAAAGAAACAACATTAATGCAAAACTGAGAAGAAACAGCTGGAGCAAAGACGTTAAAATGGTAACAAGTGTAACGACCATCCTAATGCATTATTTATTTTGAAGGAAATGATATACTAAAAAAATTAAATTAGCCACTATTTACCACTAATATAGCCAACTTAAGAGTTTTGATTTTTGAGTCAACTAAGGAACAAATGCTTTTAAAGCAGCAACACACATTTCATAAAATGGCTAGCTTGCCACATATCAAGAATTTAACAAAGGTAATTTAAGAAGAAAAGATACTAACCACATATCTTCAGGTCCAAGAGGCTCCTCCTTAATGAAGGCTTCAAGGCACTTATAAAGAGAAGCAGACTCTTGAGGACGTTTTGCAAAGAATCCAGACTTGAAAATTTCAGGTAATGGGCTGAGAAGGCTTTTATCACACCGTACAACCAATTTATCTGGACAAGAGACAAGAACGTACAACCGACCAGCCAAATCTGTCGAGCTTACTGGTTCTTCCATCACAATCTCAGAAACCCTCACCTTTCCTTTCTCATCTGTCAAGTAAAACTGTAAACCAGTATCACAGTTTGATTCAGACTCTTCCCGTTCAGTAATCTCACTTAAACCAGGACTTGGAGAATCCTTCATTTCTGAAGCCTCAGTTGCAGTATTCACAATGTCAACATTTTTCCCTTCAGAAATACCATCCTGTACTAAAAATGGTCTAAGCACTTTCAAATAAAGATCACGGATCTTCTGTCCATTAAAAATTTCAGAAACTGCTACAAGAGGAATTCCAAATGACTTCCAACTTGATCTAATCATCCCATAGCCCCTGATAGTAGAAAAATAAGTAAACAGTTGCAAGTGAATAACTCCTTTTTAACGAAGAAAATTTTCAGTTTGTAGCAAATAGAGGGTAAAGATAAGACAACAAACATAGAAACAAAAATGTGTTATACAAACAGTTGCTTCTTTAATTACAGAGATCATGATAATTGAGTTAAAGCAAAATGTTCAAGCTTCAAAATTTCCGCACCATTATTTTGATATATACTCCCTCCGTCCCACCACAAGTGAGACTGCCCAAAATGGAAATGTTTTAATATATTTATATTTAACCAACCCCACTATTTAACCCCACTCATTCTCTCTTCATTTTCCACCACACAATTTATTCAACCAACACTACTATTTACCCCACTCATTCTATCTCTTCATTTTATACCACACATATTACCTTTTTCTTAATTATTGTGCCCCACAAGTTGGTCTCACTTGTGGTGGGACGGAGGGAGTATATATATGTATATATATACATGATAATTGAGTTAAAGCAAAATGCTCAAGCTTCACAATTTCTACACCATTGTTTTGATATATATATATATATATATATACACACACACACACACACACACACACACACACACACACACATATATATATACACTCGAATTAGGACAACCCCAAAATGGAAGTGTTTTATTTAATGGGACCTACATTCACACTCACAACAACTTTCCACTCATTATTCTCTACCTCGCTTTCTCTCTCCTACTTCACTTTTTATACTCACACCTACTCCACTACCACTTTTTCCTTAATCTCCGCCCAACCCAAAAATCCTAATTCGGGTGGGACGGAGGGAGTATATATATATATATATATATATATATGCACATTAATTTACCATGAGTCAATGAAAAATTATACTCAGTATTCTAGCCCAGTGTGATGTCTAAGGGAGAATTAGAGGTAAAGACTGGGAGTGGACATATCCAATGATAGAAAGGACATTAATGCAACTCTTATTCTATTATGCTAAGACATTTCTATTCTATTTTCTCACATCTTGACTCTCTACTGGTAACAACACAAGATTTCTTAATAACTACGTAATAAAAGCAGCATCTATCAATGATAGCTAACTCATATGGGGGGTGCTCACTTAGAAGGCAAACTCCTGCTGATAAAAAAGTCTCAAAACATTTTTAAAATGTAAAAGAAATATCATGCACCTCTTTCATATTCACATGAAACTACATCCAATGTTCTTCTGACCTCGTAAGCTTTCAAGGTATGGTAAACTCAACAAAATCTGCCGCACAACTATCACAAGAACAGTGATTCCCAACTAGTTTGACCAGTAAACTAACATAGAAACCAATATTTGATAAATCTCACTTCTTATCATACAGCTTTAATCATCTATGGAAAAAGTAGCTAATTCGACTTGAATCAAATGATTAATTCCTATAAACGAACAGAGCGTTCTCCTTCAAAAGTAAGACAGTAATTGCCTTCTTTAAGCTAAAAACACTCTTAATCTTACTTCATATGTTAAAATTGTTTTCCAAATTGCACCAAGTCTCATATTCCCATGTGTATACTTTAATATGTAAACACACGTGCATTCACTTCATATTCACTCATATGCGTCTTCAAGAGACCAAGTAAGCTAGATACTCATGGTTGTATTCTTGTAATTATCTATAATTTTATATACAAAGAGTCCAATATTACGAACGGATGTTCTGATAGAAGAGTTTAATTTCAAAAATTATGCATGTCTCTATAACCTTATAACTTAACCTACAACATGTGAAATAAGCATCTCATGTGTGCTCTAACTTATCTGTGATTAGAACAAAGATCATGCATACTAATATATGCCTTTTTGCTTGATTACCAAATATGGAGTCTTTGGTCGGAAAGGAAGAAATGTCTTGCAAGTTAACTTAAGAAAGAAAATAAAAATGGACATAGCCTCTCTGGATCCCCCTATTCTTTAGTGAATCATGATCCATTAACTCGTTCTTTTTCAAATATAATCCATTCATTCAACTTAGCTATTGTATACGTTCACATGTATACGCCATTGTATACGTTCACATGTGAAGTATGTAGGCACTACTAGTACTATTAGAATCTAGAAGGCAAAACACCATCAAAGCATCAAATCTAGCTTGAAGCAAATCAATGGTTTGCAACTATAAGTTCCTATATTTGGCTGGTCAGGGCAAGTCAGACTTAATGTGGAGAGTCAAATTGTGAGTAAGTATACTTCGCCTATCACATGTATTTTGAAGGACTGGCCTTTCACTTACCTTGACGCTCCCTTAGGTCGGAAATCATCTGTTGTATTAGCCATTGGGATCCGCTCATGGAAAAAGTGGTTGGGCGGGTAAAAGAAGTGTGCTTATATTTACCTTTAGGGCAAGCTTACCTGTTTGAGACGTGCCTTTTTAGTATCCCGATTAATTCTCTCTCTTAGGCTTTATGAGGTGAACATGTTGGAGGTCTATCAGGTCCTCCATGTGGTCTGAGGCGGGTGATGATAAAAAAGATCATTTAGTGTCGTGGCTTATATGTGCAGCCTCAAGGAGAAAGGTGGGCCATGGGTCAGGAACCTAAGTTCCAAGAATGTAGCTCTTAAGAGTAAGTTCAGTGTTGAGCAGAAAGGATAGGGTGCTGATATAAGTCCCTTCCTCACATATGAAAGCCTACAGGGAAATTCATAAATCAGTGATTTTATCTTTTCAAGTGTCACTATCATTCCTTAGATAAAGGTTTGGTTAAGGCAGGCCCCCGGGCAGCTCTGTTTTGCATTTCTTAGTCTCATATGTCCAAGCTTCCATTTATCATGATACTCATTTTTCTAGCTTCCAACTGTTGGGAGGATAATAGATTTTATTTTATTATTATTATTTTTTTGAAATGTTCATTATTCTAGAAAACTTACTGTCAAAGAAGCTTAGGAAGTCTCAGTTTTATTTGATCAGTTGCTTTGCTTCCATCTTGTTTCAACTCTCAGCATATGTAAAATATCAACCTCCCCAAATATAATTGAGCTTAATATTGAAAGTGCATGGGCTTTAGCATCACTTATCCCTTAGCCCTCGTATCCTTCCTCTTCTTCCCATTTCCTTGCAGAATTCATCAAACAAACAAATTATTAAACCAGCTTGTTTTCATTCTGTAAGTAGATGATCTAAAATATCAACCTCCCCAAATGTCATCTAGCTTAACATCGATAGTTTATGTCCTTACTCTTTAGTACTCCCTTTGTCCCAGAGTAAATGTCCACCTTTCATTTTTAGTCTATCCCAGAGTATATGTCCACTTCCTTAAATGGCAAAGAATCTTTACTATTCCTCCCACTCATTCTCTCTCCTACTTTACTTTTATACTCACAACACCAATCAACTTACTATTCCTCTCACTCATTCTCTCTCTCACTTTACTTTTCATACTCACAACACTTGCATCACTTCCACCACTTCTTAATTTCCGTGTAAATGAGAGGGTGGACATATACTCTGGGACGGAGGGAGTATCTCTTGTGCCTTAGTCCTCATTGCATATCAAATCAAAGACAGCACCACAACCAAGCATTTGAGTACTATTTTATCACTTCAGAATTAAAAATAGAGAGAGAAGGAAAGAATGCATTATGAAGTGATGCTTTCATCAAAATCAAAACCAAACGGGAAAAAGAAAATGAAGGTAAGAGAAAGAAAGAAAAGGAAGAAGGAAAAAAAAACATTAAACTTACTCCTCCATCTGCTGATGAATGAAAACAACCAAAGAACGTTTCTCAAAATCTTTTGGCACCCTATAGGCAACAAGTCGGTCGTCGTCTCTAATCAATGATAATGAATCAGATGGCTCCTCTAGAAAGCGTATAATGTGGTGGTTATATACCTGTAAAAAAGTTTCAGTTTCAGATTAGAGCTACATCATACTCCCTCTGTCCCATAATGAATCTCATTCGACTGGTCAACGTTTTTAAGGAATGTGCTCGACATGTGTGTATCTCGTTTGTACTATGGTAAAATTGCACTAACACTATTTCCTTATTTACCAATGAGACAATTCATTTTGGGACAGACCAAAATGGAAAGTGTGGCATTTTAGTATGGGGCGGAGGGAGTATAATTATAACAACAAGAGTTCAATAGGGACGCATAAGCTGCGTCGATGCAAAACAATGACCTACTACAGTTGCAGGAACATACCTCAGCAACTAAGAGGGTTTCATCAAGCCCTAGAGAACACATGGTGCTTAAAGACTGTATGAGATCATCAAGCTTTCCAAGCTTCGGAACCGTAATTGTTACAGTAGATGGCAAAGCACTCCCATCACTGTTCACTACTGTCAAACTCATTGTCCTCACAGATGTTGATGGTAGGGGTAATGACAGGTACATGAATGGATCAAATGTGATGGAGACCTTTCTGCAAAGAGGGCATACTAACGTGGACTTGTACTGTCCCTGCAATGATAGATAACCATCACATAGTAAGTCAGCGAACCGAAAACGCCTAAAAACTAGATGCAGCATTCACACAAGTAGACAGAAGGCCGCTGTTCATGAGCATAAAATGTAAGGCTTAAATCTACTAATTTGTGTTTCTACTAGCATCTCTTTTAATGTGATTACATCGTGGAAATAAATGTACGTACTTGATATTTTTGTTAAGAAACAAATGTAATCACTTTATACAGAGTTTACATTTTGATTACAGTAATACCCTAAATATGACAGAAACTTAAAATTTGGGGGTGTCAGACAAAACCGTCAAACATAACCAGCCGATGTGGCTCCGGTTTTCTTAAATGACAATTTGATGCAGTTTTGAAATTTTCAAAACCACGCCGTTTAGCATGGTTTGTAGTACAATAAGTAAGAACAATAATATAAAGTGTGCCTCCCGAAAGAAATAAATGCGTGCCAACCAGACATGCCAGTACAGATAACTGTGCAAACTGAATAGGGACGTGCTTTGGTCATCAAGAATCCAAATTTGGAAAATTAAGATTCAAAGCAAAAAAACAAACTTTGTTGCTCTAAAAGTCAAGCTTAATACTCCCTCTGTCCCAAAAAAGATTTCCCATTTCTTACTATTCTTGGACAACAAAATTACACTTTGACCAAACATTTATAAGACATTACTAGTTCACGTAAAGTAACAAAAACTGTTGTTGATAATTTACTATTCTTACAATGATCGAAATTTTAGAATTTAAAACATACGATACGGAGTAATAAATATATGTAAAATTAATTTGATTCCTCTTATGTTGACTTTTAAAAAAGAAATGGACAAATTTTCTGAGATGAAGGGAGTGTACGTTATTGGAGCACATATTATTTCGGTCTCATCCCAGCCTCCCTTTTGAGGGGATGCCAAAAGGCTGAAACTAAAACCTTCAGCAAATGTATTTGAAGTTAAAAAACCATTCTCCCTCCGTCCCATAACAAAGTACCCATTTGCTATTAGCACGGGAATTAAGGAAAGATGTTGGAAAAGTGGGTGTTGTGAGTGGGAAGGAGAGAGAAAGTGAGGTAGGGAATAGTAAGTTGATAGTGGCTGTGAGTGGGAAGGATAGAGAAAGTGGAGGGAATCTTTTATTTTTGGGAAAGTGGTACTTTCAAATTGGACACCCAAACGACAAAATGGGTACTTTGTTATGGGACGGAGGGAGTTTGTAAGTTCACTCTGGCAATGCAAGTTAATTCTTGAAATCCAGTTAAATCCATCATTCCATATGCTAGACAAGAATTTAGCAGATGCAACGTATCTAGGAAATCAACCTAGACATGGTAATCACCTGGCAGACATCAACAATAATAGAATCATTTCGAGCCAAATGATTCTGCCAATATTCGTCAGCAACATCTTCATCTGATCTTCCATCTGCGTCTTTAGCTTCAGAATAAGGTTTGCATTTCACACGATTCAAATCCTCGTGGAGTCCATCCAATAAGAAAGCAAGGAGCTCCTGCAATAAACTTTGAAGTATCATCAGCTGCAACACCTAAACTGAAACCAACCCAAGCACCACAATCACACACACACACACACACACATATACACAATAGTAAATAATGTGAATAGGAATACAATAAGAGCAAGAGATAACTACAAACTTGTGAATCATGCTGATTGAAACCGCTGAACTGAGGAGCAAAATGAGCAAGCTTTGACTTGAATGTACGAGGCGGTACTGTAGTGGCTCCAGGAGCCCATAATGTCTTCATTAAATCTCCAAATGCTGAAGCGATCTCACCCTGGCCAAGGAGAGGACATATTATAATAAGCAGCTGAAAAGGGTCTGACATTATAAAACAACTTGCAGATAATAGTTGTTGTCGTTACAAAAACTAGCATTGTCACTTGTGCGTCGTTTTCTTCTTCTAGAAAACAAGTATTAATTGTTAATCCTACCATAGTAACATCGAAAGCGAAAAGCAAAGGACGGGACGAGGAATAAGAAACGAAGAGAATCTCGGTGGTAAACGAGCAATTACATACATTCATGCCAAGTGGGTTGTCATGGTTAATTTCTCTCTTGTAATCTCCAAGGAAGTAGTCAACAAGCTTCGGAGTATGTGCCAGGCACTGAAGGGCACTATTCATGAAACATGTATTTCCCAAATTCTGTAATCCGGTCAATCCCAAGGAACCAGCTTCGCAAAAGTTCCTGGATAAGGCTGAAGAGGAACCGCGTAAAGAAAAGGAATTTCTGGCGCTACCATTCATGAGTGAAGGATGCGTGTTCTCCTTTTTAGCTTCTTTATTTCTACCAAAATCTGCCAAACCATAAACTTGCAACTCCAGGAGAATCTGCAGAGGGAAAAACAGAATGGAAGGGGAAAAGTTAAGAGCATTAAAGTCTTGTAGCCTATCAAGACGCCCTCCATCCAAATAAGGGATGCCCTTCCGGAAGCATGCGCATTAAAGATTATATGTTTCATCAAAAATATAAAAATCAAAGAGCTTTTATTCTCATTTTTTCTAAGGGATGAGGTGGTTTAGCACACAAACTATATTGAGATGAGAAAGTACTCTATAAACATGAGTTGGCATGTCTGTAATTAGCCAGGCCAAATATGATAAAAGGATCAAGAAGTACAACAGGAGAGGAAAGGCTTCGAAGCAAAATGTAGAATGAATGTTAAGTCAATAAAATGCATCATCTGGTAAAGGCTTAATCCACCTGAAAGTGGCTGCAGGTTTAAATCTCAGCAAAAGCAAAAATAATAACAAAATGAGTTGCTGCCAACCAAAAACTGAAGTAAAACAAGAAGGGTTTATCTAGATTTATAAAATATTAATTGGACAGTCATGAACATAAGAAAAAAATGCAAAATAGAGATAAAATGACTTTAGAAACTGAATCCTGGGACATTTTCTCCTTCCATTAGCATTTACAACTGTTTTGTTCTTTTTGTTAGATTAAAAATATATTATACATCCAAAATCAAAAATATAACTACTAGCCAACATTCTCCAACACGTTCCCATAATATCACCCCCCCCCAACATACAAACTACACCAGCAAGTGGACAATAAAACCAACTAGACTTTTCAATGGATTGAAAGCCTATGCAAGTTGTACTACTTCCGATTTATGTTTTTTCTCTTGGTATTTTATGTGTTAAGTTACCAATCTAAAAGCTTAAGCGATAAGATAAGGACTCAACTATGTATATCAAGCTTTAACACTCATGCATAGAAATAATAAACATGCCACAGCCAGGGCATCACAAACAAACCATGGTGCCAGCACATGCACTCATAATACTTTGGGTGAAAAATGGAAGTAGGATGACTCGATTGCATTATGATTACATCGGTTATATGCATTACTTTACAAAATGCATAAGGAAGATTGTAGCAGACTAAGATTAGGCTACAATATTATTGAGTATTTGCTTTATGTGTATCTGATAAAGCTCTCGTGCTAACGGACAGTATGCCCCAAGATTTTTACTGAACACTGACTCCCAACGAAAAGTAACTGGATAACACCAAAAGTAGTCAAACATGGTATGTGCAAAGCCTCAAACACACACACACACACACACACACACACACACACACATTCCAGCTAACTTTGAGCATTATCTTCATCAATTTTCTTAGGTTGCTTTAAAAGCACCACATGCAATGCGGTCTGAAGCCAACTCCTTTCAGTTCAATCCAACTTATGCAAGTACTTCATTGATTTACCTTTTTCCAAATTTGATAATTGATTTCCGTTATGGAAAATATGCCAAGCTAAAGAAATCAATTTAAAACAACACTTTGAATTAAGTGGCCATGCTCCTTAAATATGCATTAATATATTTAAACTCGACTGCTAATAGCTACTTGCCATCCCTTTCTTATACAAGTACACAATAGGTGCATCCTAGCAATTTGAAGTGATTGCACCAGCCCAGAGCATTGAAAAACTGTCATGTCTTCTCTATTTCCCCTTTCTAGTTTATTTTCCAAATATGTCAAAATAGTCCCCCCCCCCTCCAACTCCCGGCCCCAAGTAAACAAACACAAATTATGTAAATATTAAAATATCCCCCCCCCTCAATCCATCATGTCTTCCTAAAACCTGTCCTATAACAGAAGATGCATCGCCCTCCGCCAACCCTTAAAGGGAATTAATATCTTTCCACTCTCAAGTGGAGTTCTTAGAATCTTACTCGGCTCACCCGGTGAGTGTCCATTGTTGCTCAGACCATTAATTAAACTAGTGTTACACCCACGCGGACAAATAATGTAATAAATTAATGTATTGTGGATTTTATGGTTTTCAAAAAGAATTTAATAATTAAATTCATCCAACAATGCAATAACGAGGTGTGCTTACTAATACAACTTACTAAAAGCTGCATTTATTATATTTATAATAATGCATTTATTATATCTCTGTCATGTTTAGAGAAATATATCTAGACTATATTCAGGCTAGGGGGAAGTTTGAGCGGGAAAAGGGATTGTTGAAGTGCTATGCACTTCAGATTAGTAACTCATTTGGGGAACATAGCGGGAGTAGCTTAGGCTCCACATAGGTCAAGAGAATTTGTTTAAGGCTCTACACTAGACATGAGACAGCAAATTGTCAATTAAACAGGCGAGATACCATAAAGGGTTTTTGTTTTTCTTTCAGAATTAAATAAGTTGCAAGTCTTGCTTGTTTATTAAAGTCAGTGTAGGTAAAGTATGCTATACTAGAACATACATTGGAAAGACTTTTAAAATAAAGCGTGAACTATGTAGTGTTTTTACTTTCTTTCTTTGGCTTGTCAATAATATATACTAACGTATTCAATAATTTCTCAAAATATAGATGATTGAGGGGATGAATAATTCCTGCAAGTTTAAATGCTCAGAAATGATAGCGAGACAAAATACAAAATTGAAGTATCCCCTTCATCCCAAAAGAAGTGTCCCTAGTCTATCTGGGATGTCCCAAAATAAGTGCCCCCTCCCTAATGAGAAAGTTCTTAATATCCAGTTCTTCATTATGAGACACAAAAATAAATGGGCTTATCGATCTGAAACCATGGAGAGCTAGCTTGACAAAAGAAAAAAAATAATCTCAAACCCCGTGTAAAGTGAATAGGAAATAATCCATAAATCTATCACTTACATCCTGCTCTGACGGCCGTTGTGAGTCTTTTACGTTCCTATTTCTGTCATTTAGAAAAAGCAGTGTCGTCTGTCCAGAAAAATCCCATATGCGTAACTGCAAAAGGAAATTGTGAGATCATATTGGTTTGACTAAAAACATTGTCACGTGTAAGTAACTACTTAATAGACTTCTTACAGGCTCAGATTCAACATTGAAAATCTTGCAAGCTCTTCGGAATCCTTCAACTGCATTGTCCTGAAAAGAGGAATCACGAACTTCACATGAGCAAAGGAATTGTAATGAAAAGAAATACTAAAAAAAAAAAAGGAGGAAGAAGAAGAAGAAAGAAAGAAACACAAAATCATTAAAAATAGGGGGCGACAAGTGAAACAACCCTCTACATACAGAGATTCATCATAATCTTCTTGTCTATGTCATAAATTTCATTCAGGAGAAGACCTGGCATCATATCAACAAGTCTAGAACTTGGTTCATAGCCATCCATTCTTGAAACATAAGAAATCTTACCTTGTGGCTAAAACAAATTTACGATTAGCACCAAATTTGAGAGAGGGGTGACGATGTGGCATGCTATGGAGCAATTAATATGTAAGAGAATGTTAGGTTGCCTAAATGAACCATTATAGCTATAACTTTGAACTAAATGTAGACAACGTTTGAAAAATACCCGACACCACAAACTCGAGTAAATTATTTCTTGTGTTTACTAGTTACTGTATTTGGATTAAATACTCTCGACATGGCTGCCAGAATATAAATTAATTTGGGCAAGTACCTCTTATGTCCTCAACCCAAACATGGATTCAACATAGCATGCGTTGATACAATCATAAATTTCGAGCACCAATTAGCAATCTTGGGAGCAAAAGGGTTTCTTCCTAATTATAAACTAAAATGAAAGGGTAGTATTTGGTATCCACCAATGTGGTATAAACTGGACATGCATCTTTTTGGGAGCGTGTCAAGTACTCATGGCTTACACTAAATGAGTACGCCTAGCTTGTAAATGTTGTAGATCCTAGGGCTACTCCAACCATAGGCGATAGGTCTTGGTTTAGATGCACCAAAATTAACATAGGAGCAAGAGCTTAAAATACATGAGTTACTGCATTCTGGCGTTGTTTGTCGCTTGGTTAGTGTGGTGGCTGAGTTCATGCTTTGCTTTCTGCTAATCTACTAGGTTCACCTTGGTTTTTGACTTTCTCTCCCCATAAAACAAACGGATGAATGCATGGACAGTGTTAAAGCATGACAAAAATAGTTCGTTCACTCAAACTTCTAGATGATGCAGTGACATAATTGATGCATGCGATTATGGCACACCGCAAAAATGTTTATGCAAGAAATTGCATTAATAATTGTCACTGTTCAACCGGTCAAGACAGGAGAAGTTTCTTTCCTTTTTATGTGAAATATAATAATGCTGAGAGTATTAGATATTAAATATAAACTCCATCCGTCCCAAAATAAAGTGCACCAGATTGGAAAACACGGGAATTAAGGGAAAGTATTACTCCCTCCGTCCCAGTTTAAGGTTCTTAGTTTTTTTTTATGCTTCTCTGAAGGAACTTTGAGCATTAATTATTGGTTAATCCAATTATCGTAATGAAGATCTAAAAGTTGTTATTGATAGTATTTATAATGGTGTACCAATAACAAGTTTTAAATTTTCATTACTTGCTCAAAGTTCCTTCAAATAAGCCTCTAAAAAACTAAGAACCTTAAACTGGGACAAACTAAGAACCTTAAGCTGGGACGGAGGTAGTATAATATTGGTAGTGGATTAAGGGTTTGTAAGTATGAAAAGTGAGGTAGGAATTGTAAGTGGGATAGGACATGTGAGTGGGATGGCTATTGTGAGTCTAACAAGTGGGCCCCACTAAGTAAAGAAGTATTAAAAGTTAGCCATTTTAGGAAGTGCAGCTTATTATGGGACAACCGAAAAGGAAAGAAGTGCAGTTTATTATGGGACAGAGGGGAATATATTTCTCTCTGTTTATATAAATATGTAAAGATATACTCCCTCCGTCCCACTCGAATTAGGATTTTTGGTCAATCTAATTATACTTTAACCAATAATTTGAAGAAAAATAATTATATTAATGAAAATTTAAAAATAGTTATTGAATATTATAGTAATTGTTATACAATAACAATTTTTGAATTTTTATTAGCATCATTATTTTTCTTCAAATTATTGGTCAAAGTATAATTAGATTGACCAAGAATCCTAATTCGAGTGGGACGGAGGGAGTATATATATTCAAAGGAAAATATAGATGAATGGGGGTTCTTACGGGGTAGAATTAGGATGGAGACCAAAATATTTGGAGGCACCTCTCAGTTTGTCATTCACTTACTTGCATTCAACGTAATCCTTGATGTATACTCAATATTGGGCTCACCGCAATATAACTCATAAACGAAAATGAAAACATGATTGGATTAAGCGAGGAGGTTATTCATAGAGGACATTCTCAAAAGAAGTCATGTGAAGAATGACATAATCTGTTGTGTCTTTCAGTTCTAGAATGAGAAAGCTGACCATCAATCTTAGGATGAATATGTAGGCGGTTTTGTCCTTTGTCCTTGTCTCAAGAAAAAGTAAATGAATTGGAGCCAGATGCATTCTTTTTAGGAAATTTTGTCAGTTGTACTTGCTTTCCTCATCAATCTACAGCTCTTCCAACAATCAATTCCATCTCTAACAGGATCCAAAAGCAATACCCATGCATTAAGAGGAAAAATAACAAGATGCGTAGTATATGCAGCTTCAGCTTGGTATTCTAGTTCTTGATCCTTTGGATTTCAGGTTTACTTCATAGAGTCCATATAAGTTGGGAGTAATTGCAAAAAAAGAGTGGCTACAACTTTGTTCAATCTCTTAAAGATCATATATATATATAGGCACACTAATAGCATTCTTCTCTAAAATAAATTCTTCTATTACCCATAAAACTCCAGAAGGTTTTGAGGAGATTTTCTCGGTGATATACCTTCCTTGTAAAGTAAACAATCTCCATATATTTAGTAAGAGTTTAGCAAGTTAGAACACAAACAAAACTTAAATGCATGAGAGAACCAACTGAAAGGTGCATCAATGAATGCTTTTGACCTTAATCCTAGATTTCAAAAACATGCTAATAAATGCTGCCAATAACTTCATACACGACGCCTCAAATGGCAACATTGTTTTCAATTCCTAGTGTGGCAGCAAAGCATTTATCCTATTTGTTCTAAGCAGCTCTCCTAATCGAAGCCCCAACTTGCCCACAAACTATGTATTTATGCACATTAGTCACTAATCAATTTTCCCATGTCAGCTTCCTACATGTTCTGGGTCAAACACTTTAAGTTGTATTGAATGAACTGTACCCTGCCTCTTTTTTCCCTTTTTTCTCTTTTGGTTGTGTTGATGTATTGTTAAAAGAAGAATTTTATTAGACAGGAAGCATCATTTTGGAGGGATGTCTTGCTTGTTGTTTTCATAGTATTCTATGTTCCAATATGCTTTAGTACTAGCCAAAGCTTTCTGTTGCCACCAACCGCAATCCCCGCCATCTTTATTGAAAGGCCATTATGAGCACGTGAAACACAAGTGAGCAATTATTCCTGTTTCCATACACTAATTAAAGTGAAGTTGATGTTATCTGTGCTTAAAAAATGACTACTATCAACAAAAGGAGTAAGTCGCAGTGCATTTTGAAAACCATATCCGTATTGCAGCAAGCTTGAACTCTCTGATACTATGATACGAAATAAGAGCAAACAAAGAGCCTTCATCTTAACCAATTGTTTTAAATGAAAAGTTAGATCGGCATACTTATATATTTATATGTGTGTGCGCACGTGTGTGTGTATACATATATCTACAAATATGCATTTATAGCCTTAAAGTGCATTATGGCCCTTGCTGATATAAAAATGCCATATCTACAATACGGGCTATAAGCTGGCATTGTACTTCTAGCAAAATTTTCGGATGACCTGGAACCTAAAAAAGAGTTTAGACATCAATCTTCTAAAGCTGAAACCCACATTTTACCAGCACACTCCAATACGTGTCCTTTTACATCGATTAAGTTGGCATAATGTTTCAAGTAGAATTTCAGATGTCATGGTGATTGAGTATTTCTGGACATTAACAGTCCGTTTATAAGTATATATTCTTCCATATCTAATACAACCGGTTAAGAGTCCTAGTAAACGATCTTTTTAAGCATAAATCCACATTGCTACCAGCAAACAGTGTGTGAGGTTTTTCAGATTCTCAAGTGTGACTCTCTGTAGCTCAATAGGCTTATGGCTTGCAGATAGTGAGCAGTGCCTATCAATAGATGTTTTACTGATAAAGCAAGTTGTATAAAATCTCAGAGCCAG
This sequence comes from Campanula takesimana, assembly GCA_026119855.1. Classification (NCBI taxonomy): domain Eukaryota; kingdom Viridiplantae; phylum Streptophyta; class Magnoliopsida; order Asterales; family Campanulaceae; genus Campanula; species Campanula takesimana. The sequence continues at coordinate 1,626,649 of JAOWBW010000154.1, read as the reverse complement.
ATTTTCTCTGACAGACTATTAAACTGAACATAGCCATTTAAAGCACAACTTAAGGTAAGTGACAAAAACACAATCACCAAAAAATGAACATAAAGGAACATCCAAAAAGAAAATAACAAAATAATAAAAACCAACCACAGAAAAGGGTAAATATTACCAGATAGCGGCAAGTATATCACTTCATAAATGAAGCAACAAGCAGTAGGAAGACGGAGATATTATGACTACTTTCTCACCTTTTTGCTTATTCTTATCCCCAAACTATTGTCTCCCGCAAAACAGAAAGCCTGAGCTGTAAGGATAAACATCTGCCATATCATCCTCGGCAGCTGAAAATGTCCGGCCATCCTTCACTGTACCTTTAGAATTGCTGTGCCTACATGGAGTAGAGGAATAATGCAGAACTGAGATTAAACAATTCCTGAACCATCCGAATCTATCCAGAGTGATATGTACTCTGTCTCACAGTCATACATACCAACAAGAATATGCCCACGCACGGGCATACGCTCATACATACCATGTAGCTCTGACAAATAAAGAAAACAACTAATAATCCCAGTAAATAAACGAATATAATGTCTAGAATTGTTTGCACCAAGAGAAAACACTGACGTTCATACAACAAAGTGAAATGTGAGACTTTCTGATACGGTAATTAGGAACCAAGTAAAAATACAGCAACTTCCCATAGGAAAGATCAAGACAGCGTGCAATGAGATTCATCAACTAAAAAATCCATTTTTCTTTATGAGAGGCCAGATATATCATAGAACAGTAACTAACATGGTTACAAGTAAATAAGCTTATAACAAACAAGTAAATGAGCCCATGCTCCCAGTACATCAACTCAAAGTAGGAATCAGTTCATGAAGCACAAGTTAAAAAAAAAAAAAAAAAAAAAAATCACACAGCATAGATTGCAACCAATTTATGTTTCTTTTTATAAATCCACTAATACATTGCCTACAAATAACACATTTCTAAAAGAACATAGAACAAAAGCTTTGTAACAAAATACACACCATTTAAGTGCCTGCACCCACACTTCTCCAGGAACCAAAGCAAAGTCACGACCAGAAATACCACACTTCCCCATTCCCATTATCCTGTAAAGATGGAACCTCTTCGTCTTTCCTTAGATTGAAAGAAATATCTGGATTAAATATATTGTTGATTAATTTCATTGGCCCAGCAAACAGAGATGCTGGTGTAGCCGTATAGGAATCC